>BQNB010161855.1:0-14630 GCA_026074375.1 Tanacetum coccineum | reverse complement strand
GGCATTCTGTTCGACCCTAAGCGGTATTATAAAGATGGTAATTGTGCGATAATGTTGCGAAGGCCAATGTACGTTTTCTTTGCTTTATATTAGGAAAATTGGTCTCCAAGAACGGATATGGCGTATTAGGGTAAAACCTATACGGCGTATCCACTATTTTTAACTTGTATTGACTAAGTCATCAAAAATTCACCAATACGGTGTATTACGTAAACCTCGATACGACGTATTGAGTTTGGGTATAAAAACTTAATCAATACGTCAGATATGTTTTTACCATATACTTTCTCCACAAACACACACAAATTTTACCACTAAATTCTTGGAGATCATCCCTTGTTCTTGATTAGTAATAACACTCTCCTATATCACAATCTAATGGTAATAATCCTTCCTTTTTTCTTTTTTGATTTACTATTTCGATTCAAATTAGGGTTGGGGTTTGGTTTATGGTATTAGGAGATATACCTTTGTTTGAATGCCTTTCCCTCCCCCTGAATAGATGTTAGTTGTTTTTTGAGTTTTAATTAGGTTAAAATAGGTAAACTGAGGAACCCCCCTTCCGTTTTCATATTGCGGATCAATACGGCGTATCCACTTACATAGATATGGCGTATTGACCAAGTTTTACCCAATTTTAAAGCCTTAATATGGCGTATTCAATTAAATTGAATATAGCGTACTGACGAAGATAGGATCTTGAATTTTCAGACCCATACGCCGTATTGACTATAATCTATACGACGTATTGACCATATTGATCCTTATACGGCGTATCTATTTATGAATACGCCGTATCCACCCTCAGAACAAAAAGTTAAAAATTCTATAATCTTTGTGCTTTTGTCGTTAATTTCGCAAATATGGTACCCTTACCACCACATGAGCAGAGACACCCATTTATTAGGTACCAAGGTCTTGAGTATACTAATGCGGATATTGCCTACTTCGAGGAGAGGTTGGAGAGGATTTATAGTTGGGAGATACACAGGGTTCAGGTTGTGGATTTTTGGGGGATGCTCGAGCTTATAAGGGATGGTTTGTTTGCTAGGATGGTTATGAAGCACCGTGATGATGCTGGTGTAGTTGTATTCACTAGTTGAGCCTGGGGGAGGTTGTTTGATACTAGGGGACCTCTGGTTAGGGAGCTTATTCTGGAGTTCCTCAACACGCGTAGATTTGGAGAGGTATTGCTTAACTTGGATACTCCTAGTACTATTTAGTTTCAGTTAGGTAGAGCCAAGAGATGATTGAGCTAAAGGAAGTTTATTCTGGCCGTGGGATTACATACCGAGGAGGAGATGAAGTCCCCTGGTTTTGCTAGGTGTTGGAGTGAGAGTGAGAGGATGATCCGTGGAAAGGGGGATCTACATGATTATTGGAGGAGTATTTCTACTGATGGAGATTTATTGGGACCTCTCCTTTCCTACACTTTGATTAGAGATCCGATGTTGAGACTTTGCCATAGGATGATGGCACACAGTATTGCTTGGAGGAGTCAGGCACCTGAAAAGGTGACCGTGATTGATTTGTTTTATTTGAGAGGGTTGGATGTTGGATCGGTCAACATCTCCTATTTATTAGCCTGATATATGAGGAGGTTTGTTGGTAGGAGGAAGAGCAAGGCTCATATTTCTGGTGGGTAGTTTGTAGCTTGATTGGCTGAGCATTTTGGACATCTGACTGCGAAGATACTTGGAGGATTGACGGTTATTGCCCCTGAGCTTCCGATTATCAATATGGGTGAGCTGGTGAGGTTGCAGATCTGTATGGAGGTTGATGATACATGGGCCTGGGTGGCCATGGGACCAAAGAGGCAGCTCGATGCTATGACTGGTGCCCATGGGGTGGCTTAGGATGACCCTATTGTTGATGAGGGTGGTCAGGCTAATTCGGCACCCGCACAGGCACCAACACCACCACCAACTGCTGCCAGGACCATGCCATAGATGATGGCTAGATTAGAGGAGGTCATGCATGAGATACGTTAGACATTAGCTAAGCAACGTTAGGTGATTAGTGCGATGGCTCGTGATTTTTCTAGATTATGTACATGGACTACTACTAGCCTCGCACGGATGATGGACATGGCAGGTGTGACATACACGAGCTATTCTAAGATACTGAAAGAGTACACAAGGCGCGTGAGACGCAGGATTGACGGTGCCAGCACCTCCGCAGCACAACAGGACCCACAGCAGCCAGACCCATAATCCCTCCTACCCCTATCTTTTGTTTATATCTATCTGTACATTTAATATTATTCATGTCATGATGTATCTAACCATTTAACAGGTTCTCGTATATTTGCATATATATCATGGTATGACATTTTGGTTTGTCTGTGTAGGATCCCGATTAACACATACACTTCATATCATACACAGATCTAGATTAAGAAAAAAGAAAGAGAGATGATTTAGGATCCCGATTAACACATACACTTCATATCATACATAGATCTAGATCAAGAAAAGAGAAAGAGAGATGATTTCTAGAGAGAGAAATAAGAGAGAGGTTAGAGAGAAAAAAAGATATTATTAGAAAAGAGAAGATATATTTTCTAAGTAAAATATCTATATACCCTTACACATTAAATGTGACACGCGGGATATTTAACTAGGACTCAGGCTCGGGTTTTGCTTGGGATTAAACCTAAAACATATACAATATTAGATTAACTATCGAGCCCGATTCCCGATAATATTCTATTACAACGTTAACTAATTGATTGACCGAGACTAAAATACATAATGAACGAACTTCATGTTCGACTCAATATTTTGAGGCTAACAATCTCCCCCGAAGTGAGTTCATTGATGACACTCCTTCATGAGATCATGAGATTGCTTTTGTCGTTAAGCTCATGTGGTCTTGGTCTTTCTCTTTGTTATTTGTTGTAGGCTTGTTCCTTCATGCTTTGCGATCTTGACTTTGAGCCTTCGTCATTGTCTTTATCGTCTATGCCATCTTGCGATCTTGAGTCTTTGACCAACATGCTCATACTTTTGCATTATCTTGAAAGCTTTAAATCAGAGTTAGCGGAAGTCTTTATCTTTAAATATTAAGCTTTCTAGATAGTTTGTCTTTATAGATTGAGCATTTGAATGGGATTGAGGTTGCCGTCACCACCGTTTGACCTGCAGGTTTACGTCAGTGATAAACGAGAAAATTGATTTAAAAATCAATCGACATGTCACTTGTAAAAGTGTTTTTGTAACACATCGGGAGTTTTAATCTTTTTATCAAAATTCATCAACCATCAATTCATTTACTGGACCAAATCGATATCCAGTTGTCACAAGTTTGATTCATATAGAATCTCGCAAGTCACCTACCAAGAGCTTGTTTGATGTTGACTCAAGCAGGATTTCCATCTTCATTGTGAATACTTATAGTATCACTCGGATGTTCTGGCAAATATCACAATGATATTGCGTAGGACTCTTATTAACAGTTTGTAAACTTGATGATGTTCAACAAGTGTTTGAAATGGAATGTGTCCTTTGATTGATCTCTTGGCTTTAGACTCGATTAGTGCATTTTAGTTTTAGTACTCGGAGGCTGGAGCATATTGCCACCTATTCAATATCAACAATCTTGGAATGAGATGTCAATACGGAGAGAGATGTCCAATAGATAAACGTGTGTATCTCCTGACAAGTGAGACTAGTTTTGTTAAGAGAAACCCGAATGGCTGGGAAGGGTTGTGCATTGCATCACTGGGTCCATGATGTCGTTTTCAATGTCAGCAATCAACTTGTGATTCTAACAGCATATGTATTGACCCGGTTTCTGCCTTAAGTTGTGTGGAGGGCTTCTTTCTTTAGACCCTTTATCCATACATTTCTTTTTCATTCTTCAACGCCTTCAATGCTTACCAAGACGTCATACTAACACGTTGTTGTGATTGTTCCAGGTGTTAACTCAATCTTAGGTCGCCTTATTCCATATTCATTCATCTCCAATCATAACCTAAGGACAGCTATTTCTAACTTGGATATAATCCTTGGGTATATATCCTCCGGTTCTTGGTTTGGATCATAGGATTGATTCCTAATCCTAACCACCTTATGACTTCAGATTTCCGTTGTGAAATAAAGATGTTGTTGGGTATAAGATTTAAAGCCATAAAACCTTTCATCAGGCACATTGAGTCGAATAGATCAATTTTAATTACATTTTCTCCCCTTATTTTTAAATCATAAACACTAGTTTTGAAATACCTTGTGATTAAAATATGTCTTGAAAAATCCATGGGAGAAAATATGGTCAGTCATGAATGGTTGACATTTTTTGATAATGTTTTGAATACATAAAATGGTCATTTATTGAATAATCCAAGAACATTAAAACTTTCTTTTTCGAAAAACTCCCCTAAAAAATAAGACCAATTAGAAATTAATTGTCTTTTGAAAACATTGTGAGGGATGGAGTGTTGAAACTAAAGAAAGAAACACCAATTTTGTAAGATTATGATTTGTTCATCAAGAGAATTTCTTGAAAAAACGTGTTCAGATCTTTTTGAAAAACCATATGTAATGAGGACTTCTCTTCTAAATTACCTAAAAGGTAAGCGCACTGAAACGTACACTTTTTCCTTTTTCTTGAGCTAAAAACCAATGAATGTCCTTGTAAGATACAGCTCAAGACCGAGAAACGTTAATTTTCTCGTTGAGAGGATAAGTTTCCTACAACCTTTCCTTTATTTTGAAGTCCTTTTTATGTATTTGAGTTGATTTGCACATAAGAGCCAGGTGCGTAGAAAAAGAAGATGAGAAATGGGGGGTGGGATGGAGCGAGATGGGGGAGATAGGATTTGTGAGGAGACTGATTTGGATGGCGATGTGGGTGGATGGGGGACTGCTGTTCGCGGCGGCGGCGTGTGGGTGTGGGTCATCGGGTCTCTCGAGGGGGGGAGTTCCAATTCGCTTTTATATCTCTATCCGCGCTACCTTAGTCATGCGATCTTCTAATCATACAAGTGCTTATCTTTCATTTCCTTAACGAGGGGCTTCGGCGTGATTGATGGAAGGGTGGTGCAGGATTCCAAGAGACAAGTCGAAAAACTTTTTGGAAATTTTCTGTTTTTCTAATTTTGTATTTATTTACCTGTTGTCCTCAGCATTGCTATATGATGGTGGAATAGTAATTCCAACTCTTGTCGTGATGTAGCTGTCTTGACTGCTAGAGGAACAACTTTTAGAACCAGCTTTAAACTTGACGGTTCATTGCTGTGGTCGTGAATTCCAAGTTCTGAACGGTTATGATCAGAAGTCATTGCCATGAAGACCAAGGCTTGATCTGCTGTGATCAAACGTCTTTTGAACATTGAGGAACGGGGCCTGAAGTGTTATTTTCAGCAGACACCATATATGTAGTTCATCTTTTATGAAACCATTCTGGCACTGGTTTCTTAGATATCAACATTTTCTGCAACCACACTCTGAGATTTTCTTGCTTTGCATTGTATAGTGCATCTGCATTTAGTTCAATTCTTTGTTGCTTTTGACCATTGAATGATTTACCTGCACTTAAACCCAGAGTTTGTTTGCATGCATGAATATGAGGGATATCTACTATTGAACCATGCGTGGGTTCACTGTCAACCTTGCCCGTGCAAGAGTTGAATAACTTTCCTGTGGGAATCCACCTAAGACGAACATTACTAAAGATTCTACCCGTTGGTTTTCCACCTAAGACAAGATCATATTCATTGTTTTCTCAGAGACAGTGTACGTCTTTGTTTGAGAATCCTATGTCCTGTGGGGACCTGTCTTTCTGGTTTCTTAGATGCACTTGACTTTTCTATGGGCATATATCTCTTTGTTGTCTTATGGGATTTTGCATCCTTATTCTGTGCAGAGGCACGAGGAATTAACATTGAGAGGTATTATAAGACACATTCATCATGAATTTTGTCACTGAAAGGCCTTTTTGCATCGTAGGACATTGCAATTCATTGAACTTCAAGAAAGGCTTTTTGTTTCCTATGTTCCCAAATTAAACATCTTGTTTGAAACCCAACTACTCATTGAAGCTTGCCAATTCCTAGGGTTTTGGTTTGCACCATTAAGCAGTGATGGGGTACATCTAGCAGTATCACATCATACTAGGTTGTTCATTCACTTCTTTGCCATTCTGAAGTTGTGCACTTTTCTAGCTTTCTCTAGGTAGTATTTAATGAACCATGTCCATTTGAGCCTACAAATTTTTTAGTTACTGAGATGACCATGCTTTGGGTTTATTCCTAGAGGGCCAGGTGCAATCACATTGGTGTTTTGAACTGCTTGTTTTTAATTTTGAGGCAAATTCCTGTGTGAGTGACTTGTTTAAACAACCATACGACTCATAGTTTTATTAACGCGACTGTTGTCGTTTTGAAAACTTCTCATTTCCAGGAGAATTTGAAAAACAAGGAGTCTTTCGCAAAAACTGATGGTTTTGGATTCGTTGAGCATTTGGTTGTCGAACAACAGATGGTTTATTAAACTGAGTTTCCACAGACTTTCCCTTGCAGTTCTCGATGAGTTTCTTTAACTCACTTATGGCTATGTTCTTGTCTTGCATTTGAAGGACTTTTTTCCAAAAAATCTTGTATTTCACGATATGTTCACGTTTCTTTTCGAAATACCCATAGATCCGTTTTCCTTTGCAAACTGAGTCTTAGAATCATTTGTTCTTGACATTGTTGTAAAGCAAGTTCAAGAGAAAATCGAGTGTTTTTCCATTTTTAGTAAAACTTATTAAACAAATTAATTATGAACTACTTTATTAACAATTCTGTTTGTTTTTCGAAAGCTTTTGTGCAAGACATTCACATTCTTGAACTTTTGACTAAAAAAATAAAAAAAGATACAAAGCATTGTAATTCCACATAAGGCATTTAAAACATATAGAGAAGCAAATAAGAACTTGTAACATCTTTTAGACATACACTCTTGCAAGAAGAGGATCATATATGATTGAAAAAGCATCCTTATTCTTAATCAAGTTCGTCAATCTCCTTTTCAAGGGATTTAACGTACTCCAAATTGTCATGCATTTCTGTTTTTAGTTCATGAACAAAACAATGACTGTCCAGTATAGTTTTGTTTGAAAGAGGCATTAATAAGGTTTTGATCAAAACTTCCATACTCTTAGCAGTTGGGTTAGGAGAAATTGCACCTATTAGTATGATTAACCAAGCTGTTCACCAAATTGTTCTAAAATGATTGAAGTTGTTTGTCATTTCGTTATAAACTTGTCTACTTTTACTAATGGATTTAGAAACGGGTAGAAAGGACACGTTTTTAGCAATGTTTGGTTTTGTTCTGTTAAACGTTTTTCTCCACATTGTCTTCCTAACTTTTTTAGCATGTTCCAACTGATCAAGATAGGTTTTGGATGGTGGTTTGAAAGTTTCATAAAGACTGTTTTGATATGTGTAATCATATGGTTTCACTTTGTCTTTATCCAATTTTGATCTACTCTCCTTTTCAAGAGTCACTGTCTCTTCCCCATTGGGGCAAAATCTGTTTGCAGGATCAGAAGTATCATATGGGATCTCATACAAACGAGGCTTTTCAGATTGAGCTATCTTGAGGTACTTTGGATTAGCAAAGGTTGATTTACCAATATAATCGTTGCCATTTTGGTGCAACATGTGAATGGTCCTGAATTGACTGATTGCATAAATAAAGAATTTCATTTAAAAACTTTATTTGTTTGCCCATTTCCAATCATCGTGTCAATGTCATTTCCTTCCTTAACCTTTAAATCCGCAATACCGTACATTTCTCTTGAGTAGACCTTCAAATTGTGACCATAGTTAACCAACTCTTTTGACTAGCTCATGTGTTTCTGATTGACAACTAATTTCATAGGTTTTAGTTTTAAACACTCTTTATTTCAATGTCTTTAAGAGCTAATAGTCCTAGAGTTTCATTTAACTTTGTTTAAAGTATTTTATAATCACTCGTTCGGTCATCAAGGGCCGTGTAATTCTCAAGCTCAGTTTGTTTGGTCTGAAGTGCCATCAGACAACTATCCTGACTGCTAGTAGCCTCCCCTAGAGCCCTACTGTCTCATCAAGGTTAGTTTTGCACTCTTCTAATTCTTGAGTCAATGATGCGTTTGCTTTCTTTAATTGCTTTAAAATCGTTTTGTTTTCCTCAGTATCAAGAGTTAAATTTGCAATTAAATTAGCAAGCGCAGCACGCTCATCAGCACATTCTGCAACATGTTTCGCAGAATGTTGTCTTTCATTGGCAAACACATTATTTTCATCATTGTTTTGTACCTGTTCCAATGGCTGTTCAGTTGAACTGGATTCTTCTGGTAAGACCTCCTGAATTTTTGCCATGAAACCGTAATGTGCTTCCAATTCCTTCTTATCAATCTCTTCATCTGATACATTCCCACTGCTTGTTCCATCTCCTGAACTTGTAACCGATGATTGAACCTCTTGAACCTTGCACTGTTGAATATGCAACTGTCTTTCACTCAACTTTTTCAACGTAATCTTAAGCTCTTGCTCATGACTTGCTCTTTCTACTATACATTGCTCAATTGAGTTCATGTTCTGGATGATTGTTTCCTTAAAAAATCATCCAGATTGAGTTCATGTATTAACAATTGAGTTCAATCATCCAGATGAACTCAATTGAGCAATGTATTAACAAAACGCTCAATTGTTAATGATTGTTCATTTGAACTATACATTTGTAGTAAGAATACTTAACAATTGAGTTCATGCTCAATTGAGCAATGTATTAACAAAACGCAACAAAATTTAACAAAACGCAACGATCTTTAACAAAACGCAGTGACTTTTGAATCAAAACGCAATGACCATTTAATCAAAACGCAGCTTGAGATTTGGTCAAAACGCAACAAAATTTAACAAAACGCAACGATCTTTAACAAAACGCAGTGACTTTTGAATCAAAACGCAATGAACCAAAACGCAACCAATGATCAAAATGCGACCAATGATCAAAACGCGACCAATGATCAAAACGCGACCAATGATCAAAACGCGACCAATGATCAAAACGCGACCAATGATCAAAACGCAACCAATGATTAAAACGCAACCAATGATCAAAACGCAACCAATGATCAAAACGCAACCAAGAACTTTGCCAGAGAGTCAAAACGCAACGATGAAATATACGACTTTTTCCACCAAAAATCGCCTAAAAATCACCCTTTTTGACCTTTTAACTTGATTTCTCTTGCACAATTAGTTATCTTATGCCTAGATCTTGCTTAATAACATAAACATTCACACATCTAAGCACAAAAATCCGGGTACACAAATTTGATCTTGTTGAACCACAAGAATCAACCACGAATCCACACGTAGCTCTGATGCCAATTATAGGATCCCGTTAACACTACCATCGGGAATCGCCACACACGTAAGCTCTGATCAGCCAATTACTGATGGATCACCGCATTGAACAACATTACCACTTTCATATATACACAAATCGAGATCAGACAAAGAGCAAAGAGAGATGATTCTAGAGAGGAGAAACAAGAGAGAGGTTGAGAGAAAAGAAAAAGATACTTCGTAGAAAAGAGAAGATATATTTTCTAAGTAAGAATACATCTCTATATATACCCCTACAGACTCGGGGGCCTCATCCGGGTTTTCTTAGGATTAAATCAACCCGCAACATACCACAAAATACTTAGCATTCACTATACGATCTCAGCCTCCCCAACATACAAATTATCTCTATTAATCTTCCACACCGTTAACTAATTAGAGCTTGACACCGAGACAAAATCTACACTCATAACGCACATTCAACGTGTTTCCGATGAACTTCTTCCAATTTTCTTATACAAGCGCTAACAAGTCAATTTAGCGACAAATCCAAGCATCGGCAGATCAACGTCTCAATACCAATACATCTCATGAAAAGTTACGGAACGCAACCGCCGACATAATTCACCCCAAAAATACTCTCTTCTCATGGAAGAACAACACCACATGACAGTGAACATCTAATATCACAAGCACATCAATATGCGAAGCTGAAGTGACAATCCACCTTACAAGACTTTATTTGTCTTAGCTAGCAACATATCTTATACATGTCACAGTACGAGGGGACTCCAGGAGACAACACACCATTGCGTTATTATATAAACATATCAAGCTGGTCTTCCCGACATCAATACAGAACATATGAGCCTGCGGAGCCATAGCCCATTCCACGGCGTATTGATTGTCTGCATAGTTACCGAGAACTACACCTCACACTCTTTTGATTTTGTACTGCAAGCTCTTTAACAACTCTCATTATTGTTTCAAGCTCTGGAAAATACGCGCGTACAAATCTCATGCATCTCTCAACTCAACGCAACCGCAGCGTATACCCTACCGAACAACTGAAACCGGTCACTTTAGTTTACGTTTAACACTAACCGTAGTACCAAAGATAGGAATGCCTTTTTTCCTCCTATTTTATACAGGCGACAAAGTCCAAACTCGTTGAAAGCAGACACACTTAAAGCAACGGATGATTACAGAGGTAGATAAACTTTTATCTAAATCTAGAACAAATCTTGAAGTCTGTTTATGACATCTTAAAACAACATCCAAGGTTAGGCCATTCAACACGACTTGCTCAACATCAAAAACTCTACATCCATGTATCTGACTCACTCACTATTACCGCACGCACATCATATCAGGGAAATCTTCTAACAACTTACTACATCTTCCTTTCTTTACATCCTGGTTATTAAGAATTTACGCTGCGTTAGTTATATGCGTATACTAATTCAACACACGATTGCTACCATTCAATGTACAGGTAATTGAATTACAAACAGTTCTTTACTCTGCTCACTACATCTCATTCTCACAATAAAAACTGCTTAAATTTATTGCTCTCAAAATTAAAAAAACATCACACAATGCATACTATCTTCTTACTGTGTGAAATTTACCATAGCGTACACATAACGCTCATCGAGCAACATCAGCACCTTTAATTAGATTCCTCATTGTACGAGAGACACTTCTTACACCTTATCCGTTTCTACACTGTACACGAACACACCATACATCCATAAAATATATCGAGTGAGTGCACGGTGATTCGTTTCGTAATGCACTTTTTACACAACCTCAATGGCTTTGGTCCTAATCTAGCGTGACACTCATAGCGCATACTACTACAATCACAAATAATATAATAATACATAAATGAGACTAGATTATAAGATTGGCCAAGTACATAAACTTGACATTAACTTCTTTACGAATAGAATTTTAGAACTTACAACCCCAAAATTCAGACACTTTACCATGTTTATCATTTACACATATAAAACTCACTCACACCTGGTTAGATGAAATTCTATACCACCCGATAAATACCTTTGTATTTACTCTCTCTCATTTTATCTAACACAAGTATAATTCATTACCCATACATTCGGATGAAATAAACCATACAGCTTCGTACACAGAGCCCTCCAATCACCAATAAAAGGAGACATAACATTACACGCATCTTAAGATTAACACACTTTGTTCTTACGTTATTGCAAAACACACGTAATTAATCTCACTACAGTAACAAAAAAACATATTACGATTTTTAACAAATCTTTGCAGAAATTTATTTCAAGAAAGTAAAACACACATTTTTCTTGTTTTCTATTAGCGCTCGTTAACCTAAATTTATTAGAGAGAAATCACAAATTATAATAGCAATTATACAGATCTCTTAATATCTTATTATATATATTATTTATTATCTAAAACATTCTATAGAGAAAGAGAGATGATTTCTAGAGAGAGAAACAAGAGAGAGGTTAGAGAGAAAAGAAAAGATATTATTAGAAAAGAGAAGATATATTTTCTAAGTAAAATATCTATATATACCCCTACAGACTCGGGCTCGGGTTTTGCTTAGGATTAAACCCGAAACATATACAATATTAGATTAACTATCGAGCTCGATTCCCAATAATATTCTATTACAACGTTAACTAATTGATTGACCGAGACTAAAATACATAATGAACGAACTTCATGTTCGACTCAATATTTTAAGGCTAACAGTCTGTTTAGAATCAAGCCTGGCAGTAAGTTCAGTACCATAGTTCATGAATATGTTACGGAACCAAGCAGGATATTCACACCAAAATACATAATGGAGAAAAAAGAGTGAATATTTCAAAAGAAGAGAAGCTGAAGACAAGTCTAACTTAAAGACTTTGCTGTAAACAAAAGTGCTTCCCAGGAGACAACCCGAATTGTTATTTAATTTTATCAAGTCTGTCTTCCCGGACATCAATACGGCGTATCCGCTCCATACCATACGGCGTATTGATTGTCTGCATGTTACCAGTCTTTATTTTTTATTGCACTTTAAAAACATTATTGTTCAGCTCTGGAATACGGCGTATTCATTAATTTGATACGGCGTATCCACCAGACTGACTCGTATTTAGTTTAGTTTAAACTAACCGTAGGTACCAAGATAGGAATGCACGTTTTTCCTATTTTATACAGGACCTCGTGAAAGAAATATCAACGAATATTAGTGGAGAATTTACAAATCTAGAAGATCTTGAAGTGTTGGAGTCTTAAAACTTCAAGGTGGCTATTCAACACGATCTTGCTCAAATAAACTCAACATGGAGAATTTACCGAGCAAATATCAGGGAAGTTTCTCATTCTAATTCTTTTTAATTCCTGTATATTTAATGTTTTATCTATACAACAAGGACGTTGTATAATTCAAGTAGGGGATTGAATTAGAATGTTTACTTGTCCTATTTTTCACATAAAAATGCTTAAATTATGCTCAAATTAAAAAAAATTAAGCATACTTTTGTGAAATTACTTGATACATAACCTGCACACAATAACCCTTTATTAGATATTGTGAGGATTTAACCTATCCGTTTCTAACTGTTTACCCAAATTCCATAAAATATGAGTGTGCCGGTGATGTTGTAGACTTTAGAACTTGGCTTGGTATATCTATTCGTGACCGCAATAATAAGTACTATAGATTTAGATGGAAGTAATGTTTAAATGACTAATTTTAGGATTTACACCAAATCGCTCTTTACATGTGCTTTATTAAACTAAACTAATCGGTAGTGAACCCCGTTATAAAACCCTTTGTTTACTCTCATTTGAAAGAGATAACCCATAGAAACAAACTCGTAAGAGCCAATCCTTTAGGAACTACATATATTATGTGTTTTCGTTACACCCTTACACCTTAACCTACCATGTTAGATTAAGTTTAATTTACAGTTGCTAGTTGCTTAAAGTGTAGAGTTTGTATTTCCCGAGTCTTGTGTCTTTGGTGCGGTTGAAAATTTGCACATTGCAAATGGAAATGTATATTATAGTCAAAAATCATGTGATTTTACTACCATCACAATTAATGGTGAGTCTGAAGAACAAAGGAACTATCGAAGGAATTATCCAGAATTATTATGATCGTGAAGATGGTGAAACTACTCCGAGTTTCGAATATAGTTTGATGAAAAAAAATCAAAAAAATTATAAAAATAGAAACAAAAAAAGAGAAAGAAAGCTTGAAGATTATCGTTTTGCAACTACCAAAGGAATTACATGAAGGGTCAATTATTCGTTGATACAAATCGACAATGTAGAGTATTGTATAAAGTAGAAGATATCGCCAGTTGCCTTGTAAAGTATGTAAAGTATGGGATGATTAGGAAGTTGACCGTTATGGGAACGCCAACTCAGGTTGTTGTTTTTTTATCTATGATCAAGATATTGTAAATAGTTGTGTCTTTGTCATGGTAACGGTCAGGAAAAAGTGTCTAGCAACTTGTATCTTAGTCTTAATCTATTTGTTTCGTAATTTTTATTTAACAACAATTTAATTCTATTTCCCAATCATTAACCATGGGTTTTACGCGAATGAGGATGTGATAGAGCGTGTATGTCTATTCTGTTGTTATGGCCATGTATGCATGTCTCAGCTGCCTTGTTGGTTTATTACTATTAGTGAAAGTTAGAAGATCAATACCCTATATTACTCTATTATTCCTACTCTTTAGCTTATTCGAGGTGGGAGTGAGCAGTCACATGTGTCTATCTCGTCATTACGGGTTTGTATGTGTGGTCTTTGTCGCCTTCCTGGAATATTAGTATCGATAAAGATTAGTTAGAGCAATCAACCCTAAGCCTTTTATTACAAAAACCCATATTTACCTTTATAAACTTGTTACTCCTTAGCTTTAGCGGTGGAGATGTGTATCCTTGCCAAGCTTATGATAGAATACTCGTTACGACCGAGCAATTGAGCGAATTAGTTACATGTTATCACATAGATTAGTTGAGTGATTTGATTGTTTTCATCTTCCTATTTCATGATGTGTATCCTTGCCAAGTTTGTTTTCATCTTCCTATTGCCCAACAATTGTAGAACCTCTTACCCACCATGCTAGCTCAGGTTAGTAACCGAGGAAATGTTGGAAATCAGAATGGTAAAGTGGTTAATAAGAACGTTCAGGAGAACATTAGGAATGTGATAGTAAATGGAAACCGGGTAGGTTGTTCATATAAGGAGTTTTTAGCTTGTAACCCTAAGGAATATGATGGTAAGGTAGGTGTTGTAGTTCTTATC
>BQNB010161854.1:0-14630 GCA_026074375.1 Tanacetum coccineum | reverse complement strand
TATAGTTTTTGAAAAATATACTTATATGAGAAAGTTTTTATCAGCTTATATATGTGGCCTTTATAAGCTTTAAGAATAAGCTTTAAGAAAAATATACTTATTAAGCATAAGGCAATTAAAGAACAATTAAGCACTAAACTTAGAGAAATAAGCACTTAGATATAAGCTACACTAATAAGCATATTTTTGGTTTTTTAACAGTTTTAATCAAAACAAAGTAGAACTAAAAAAACATATTAATATAAGCTACAAACTAAATGTGTTAAGCTAATTAAAGGAAGATTAAGCACAAATCAACATAATTAAGCATAATAAGCAAATAAATAAGTTGAATAAGATAATAAAGCTAAAAAAATTTGAAAATGAGGAAGTACCTTTGTTCCAGCTAAACAGGGACTTAAATTGCTCAAATGAGCTTTTCTACAAGCTAGTGAGGTCTATAAGCCCATCCATAATTGGCTTATCATCCATATAAAAAGCTAGGGTAATTTGAGTGAGTATTTGGGAGAAATAACAATTCAGTTAAGCTTTTGAAGGCTTAACTGAATAGAAGCTAGCTTAAGAAGAAACTAAGGGCTTATAAGAGCTTATTAGGATATTTTAAACATACTTAAACCCTAATTGCTTAAAAGTAAAACAGGATTAAAGGCACAATATAAATGAAATTTGAATTTTATTGAAACTGAAAGTGAATACAAGCTTTTGAAAAGTAAAATACATCAAATGAAAGATAATAAGCTACTAATAAGCTACCTAAAGCTACACTAAGCTAATCCTCTATTACTCTTCGCTACTGTGTGATTTGCCTCACTATTTATAGGAAGGTAATGAAGCTTCTAGCCCTTGAGACGCTCCCATGATCTCTAATCCTGGCCTTCCATTCCAAACAGCCACAAGTCCAATGATCTTGACCATTGATTTGAGTGCACGTCACATCCTCCAATAGGAGAACAGGGGATTGCCAGAGTGTCAAGTGAATGTCAGACGTGTCAGGTATGTCCAATCAATCTTCTAGAAGCTTAGGAGCGTATACTTGAATGGTGCGTTTTACCCTGGGTGCTTTCCTTGCTCTGTTAATAAGGTGGGATGAAATAGGAGGGAAAATGGGGAAGAGGTACAATAAATATTGACCCGGCTTTGATACGAGATTGGGCTTTTTAATTAGAACTTGGGCCGGTTTAAATATAAGAAATGGTTTTGGGCTTTTTAATAATTCTTGGGCTTTATATTAGGCTTGTGGGCTGACCCGGTCTATTAAGTGGGCCCGGGTTGGTCCGCAAAAGATGGGTACGCCTTCGGCTTTGATTTCTTGCACTCTTTCCAATCTCGTGCTCGGTTTTGTCTGTATTTAGCTTTGTTTTTGTCCTTTTTAATGAATATCCGTACCTGCAAGACATAAATCACAGAATACAAATATACAATGCATTTTTATGTATTTTTGGTCATTATTAGTCTTTTTAGCTTGTTTTATTAGGGAAAAGGTATGTGTATTTAAGCACATACCAATTAGTCACTTGCCTGTAATCTGTTTAGTAATCCCAGTTAATGCTTGGTAATATCTGTCATATTGGAAAACATAATGATGCGCTAATTTTTTATGCAGAAATGGACATATATGGATTGTCGGGGAGAGCAAATTCATTGCAGCATAATCGCCATTCAAGCAGACAGGATTCAGTCGTTCAAGTAGAACATTGTCATTGAATGTCCACTAAAGGGTGTCATGCTTCTACTGTTTAAAATTTTATTAAGGGGAATTGTTACAACAAGTTGGGTCATATCTTGATTCTCAGCCTGCAATATTCACTAAATTGAGGTGTGTAAGCAGTCTTTTTAAGCTTGGATAATCTATTAAATTAAATAGTAACAATATAGGAAGAAGTCGCTATTGAACATACGAGACCAAGCGACATTCAATTTGTATGTCTCAATTTAGCTGAGATTTTTGAATTGCATGTTTCAGATAAAACACAATCCAGTTTGTCCCATGCTAAGATCGAAATTTCTATATGAAAGAACTATATAATTTCCGTGAATAAAATTTATTGTGGTTATTTTACAGGCCCAATCTGTAACAATGGTGGAAATATGTGGGAGGTGGAGCACAAACGAAGTCTGGTCAATGGAAGAATAGAAAAATAGGGCGCTTCCTCCTAACTGTTACTACCTCCGTCCCACATTAAGTGTCCAGTTGACTTTTTCCAGTCTTTTTTCTTCATCTTTGACCTTAATTATTTCTTTTTATGTTATATGACACTTGATGCAGAATATATGAATTGATAGAGTTTTGAATGTATTTTTCATTGGTATAATTTTCATTCAGTATTATATAACACAAACACAAATATTTACGGTCAAAGTTGATGAAAAAAGACCTCAAAAAGTCAAACTGGACACTTAATATGAGACGGATGGAGTATTTCTTTAAAACTTAGTAAATGTTGAATATGCCTTCCGTGTGTTGCTTTTATCAGGTTTGGAATGTTTGTTGCAGCAACTGATGTTCTGCAAGTAGTTCTAAATGTAAACAGTCTTTGTAATAGAGAAACCTTGACTAAAAAGATTTATTACCTTAGGAGTTCGAATTTAATGGAAGTATGTGGCTTTTGGTTAACATTATGTTCAAGTTCATGGTTATGTTTCTTGATTTGCTCAGTAATGTCGTGTGACCTGGACATAATTTGGTTAACCTGATCTTGAAATGTATAAAATCAAAACAAGACTTCTTTGCGTACCCGCCTCACAAACTCTTAACAAGGTTTTTGTTGACATGGTATCATTTCTAAGTAGTTCAAAGAGCAAGGCTATAAATATTGATGTGGAGCATAGTAGTGTATTCAGCTACAAAAGTTTGTCATGTTTTTGTTAAAATATTTTATCAGGTGTAGTTTCGTTCGAGTTGTCCAATATGATCTACGATAATAATTTAACCGATAAGTTGATAAACAAATCTAAAAAAAATCTCCACCGCAATGCGACGTCAGAGCTCGCCGTAGCGAAGCGCGAGTTCCAAAAACTTGTTATATAGTATTTGCTATGTTAAAGATTTTGACGGATTATACCAATCATTTGATGAAGATCAAAAGAATGGCACGTTGCTATTTTGTGACGTTACTATAATGTGATATTGACCATTTTATTTATTTTACATACATATATAATATTGGTTTAAATAGTCGCACACGCATGGTTGCCTTGATATAAATCACACTAATAGAGTTTGGACATAGATAAATTTGTCAGAATTCGTGTATATATATGTTATAATCTCGTGCGTACATGACATTTTAGTATAAAAGGAAGTTAAGATAATTTTTATAACAATATTATAATGATTCTTACATTTAAAATGTATAAATATCAATAACAAGGACTTCTTTGCGTACCCGCGCTCAACAATCTCTTTTAACAAAGAGTTTTTATTGACATGGTATCATTTTAAGTTCAGTTCAAGAGCTAGGCTACAAAATATTGTGTGGAGCATAGTAGTGTATTCAGCTACCAAAGTTTGTCTGTTTTTGTTTTTTAAAAGATGTTATCAGGGGTCAGTTGCGTTTTCGAGTTGTCCAAGATGAATTCGATAATATTAACCGAATAAGTTGATAAACAAAATCTAAAAAAATTCTCCACCGCAATTGCGACGTTCAGAGCTCGCACGACGCGAAGGAGCAGGTTCCATAACCTTGTTATATAGGATTTGTTTGTTAAAGTTTTGCTGGGATTATACCAATCATTTGATGAAGATCAAAAGAATGGCACGTTGCTATTTTGTGACGTTACTATAATGTGATATTGACCATTTTATTTATTTTACATACATATATAATATTGGTTTAAATAGTCGCACACGCATGGTTGCCTTGATATAAATCACACTAATAGAGTTTGGACATAGATAAATTTGTCAGAATTCGTGTATATATATGTTATAATCTCGTGCGTACATGACATTTTAGTATAAAAGGAAGTTAAGATAATTTTTATAACAATATTATAATGATTCTTACATTTAAAAAATTGTTTATGAGGATTGTTATGTCCACAAAAGATTTACAAAAACGTTTTCACACAATGATGTGGCAAATTAATTTGCCCAATCAAATAGCCTTATGCTTTTCTATAATTTTTTTATTGGACAAAGTATGTTGCCACATCATTGTGTGAAAGCTTTTATGTTAATATTTTATGAACATAGCATTTCTCATTGTTTATCTGCATATCTTAATAACCAATGTTTTAGCTACGGAGTTTTTAGTAATATAATCAATTTAGCTATTATAATAATAATAGCAATTAAAATAATTGTCCTTTATACTAAAACACCATGTACGCACGAGATTATACGTATATATACACAGATTTTTAATAAAATTCTGTTAAATTGATTTTATAATAAAAAAAGGTAATTATAATAATAGTAATAATAATAATAATGTTGATGAGGAAGACATTGATTTGGGTGAACGAAATATAAAGCAGTGTAAGAGGAAGATTTGTGATGGCCATTATACTACAGCAGTCCGAGTTCTTTCTTCTTCTGGTGTTGCTCCTTACAATGATGCTACTCTTGAGGACTTAAAGACCAAGCACCCTTTCAAGCCTTCTCCCTCATTGCCACATATATCTATTGATCATCATCGCCTCGTTGCATCTCAAGTTATGGTTCTAGACAGAATCAAGAGTTTTCCTCGTAGCACGTCTTGTAGGCGGGATGATTTGCGTGCCCAACACCTCATGGATTGTTTAAGTGGAGTCGTTGTTGCTATTTCTGATGAGTTGGTCTCCTCTATCACCCAAGTGGTGAATCTCTTCCTTGATGGGAAATGCCCTAACAGGTTGGGCGAGTATATTGCCAGTGCTCCTCTCACACCGTTGGTTAAACCAGGTGGTGGTATTCGTCCTATAGTTGTGGGTACTATTCGGAGACATCTGGTCTCTAAGGTTTGTGCTATTACGATTGGCCATTCTTTGGATGGTTATTTAGACAGTCTTCGGTTCGATGTTAGGGTGGCGGGTGGAAGTGAGGCTATCCTTCATTCTGTGAATCGTTTGATTAAGGCTTGTGGGGATGATGTTGGTCTTTTGATTTTGTTGGTGGATTTCAAGAACGCCTTTAACTTGGTAGATCGAGAGGTTATGTTACGTGAAGTTCATCTCCGTTGCCCTGCTATCTCACGTTGGGTAGAATTATGTTACTCTGACCCAGCTAAATTGTATTACGAGGAGCACACCTTATGGTCGTACCAAGGAGTGCAGCAGGGTGATCCCATTGGCCCTTTGCTTTTTTTCCCTAGTGTTACATCCCTTAATATGTAAGATTAGAGACTCCCTTAGCCTTTCTTTGCATGCTTGGTATTTGGATGATGATACTATTATTGGAGATACTGTGGTTGTTGGGAAGGTTTTAGAGTTAATTATAGAGGATGGGCCGGGGTGTGGCTTGCATCTCAACGTTGATAAAACTGGAGTTTTTTGGCCAAAGGAAGACCCTCGAAGCAGGCTTGCAGGTATTTTTCTACCTAATATTGCTCGACCCTTGCATGGTGTTAAATTACTTAGTGGGCCCGCTAATGAGCTTGTGATGAAGAGAGTGGCCAAAACCATTGGGCTTATGGATGCTATTGCTAATATTAATGATCCTCAATGCGAGTTGTTGCTTCTTCATTCTTGTACGGGTATTTCTAGGCTATACTTTACTATGCGCACATGCCTTCTCCGTGTCTTTGAGTATGCTCAACGTTCTTTTGACGTGGCTCTTCGTTCTTCTTTAGAGTGCATTGTCACCGCTTCTGGACCAGGATTTGGCGACTGGTAATGGAGGCTTGTCACCTTACCTTTTGCATTTGGGGGGCTTGGTACTATTCTGCGGGTGATGCTTTGAATTGTGCCTTTCTTGCTTCTTGATTACAGTCTGCTGGCTTGCAGACTAAGCTTCTTTGGCATACTGGTATTGTTTCTCCCGGACCTATTTTTGATGATGCCTTGTCTGTGTTTAATACATCTATGGAGACTGACCAAGTGAGATCGCTGCCCCCAAACTCATGAAAAAAATGGCAGATATATATTTCACATGGGTTACTAAAAATGCATATTCCACATTTTCTTTATCTCCTCGACAAATGGCCTTGTGGACTTCTCAGAGGGAGGATATACCTCTGACTGGCTTAGGACGATCCCTATTTCTGGGTTGGGACAAACTATGAACGGTAAGACTTATCGTTGTGTTTTGTGTTATCGGTTAGGTATCCCCTTATTTTCTGTTTCGAAGCCTTGTTCAAGGGTTTTGTAGGGGATATTTATGGAGACCATGTTGTATCGTGTGCTGGGATTATTGGTATTAAACATCGTCATAACGTTGTGCGCGATACCCTTATTTACATATGTTATCGTTCAGGGATTTCAGCTGGTAAGGAAGTTGATATCGGGTTGGATGAGGGGTGTGACAAACCATTACGTCCCGCAGATATGTTACTTTACTCATGGGATGGAGGACTTGATGTGTGTGTGTGGATCTGACTGGATCTTCACCTTTGACGCAAACCGGGATGTTTGATTTCGTACCCGGTCGGGCCGTGATTGATGTTGCACGGCGTAAACGTGGTAAGTATATGGCTAAGTGTGCGGCTATTGGATATGGGTTTCTTCTCTTTTCTTTCTCTTCTTTGGGGGAATTAGAGGCAGACACGGTTACATTGTTGAAGCGGATTTGAAAGTTCTCTATGGCTTAGGACATTGGGGCACGTGCTGCTATTCATATATTTAATATGATCAGTTTCGCTATTGCTAAAAGAGTGGGGGCCCATATAGTATCTCGGCTCCACTCTAATTTATTGTAAATTTCTTGAGTTTCTTAATAAAGTGATTTATTATTGTAAATCTCTTGAGTTTCTTATTAAAGTGATTTAAAATAGGAGGAGGAGGGGGAGGAGTTTTTTTCATTGGTGAATGAAAATGTTCAATTTTATAACGCGGCGATTTTATAAAAAAAAACTAAAAGCATATGTGTCGATTTCATAAAAAAAAGCTAAAAAATAAGTAACTAATAAAACTTTAAATGTTAAATTTTTAATAAATTATAAGGACCTAATTAAACTTCAATTTTCATGTTTTTAATAACTTTATAACTTTAAATGTTTAATAGACCCTCCTAATACTTTCTTAAGAAAAATATATGTTGTTATTAATTAACATTATTATCATAATACATATATAGTTAATATATACATGCATAATTATGAATATTAAAGCGAAAGCATGAATTATTGGAATATGTAAATTGACACACGAGATTATACATATATGAACGACTCATGTTATTTTTCTATTATCAGATTAAGTAAGGACTTTTCAGTGTACTAATGTTGTTTAATAAAGACTCGTGTTATTTATCTTTATAAGTTAACCCGCGCGTATACGGATTTATAAATTAAGTACGGCTAAAATTATCATTAACATTAATATATATATATATATCAAAATGAAGGCGCGAGCTCATGTCTAACATAAGATGAAAATAAATACACGAGATGACACATATAACAACAACGCATGTAATTCATATTTAAAGTTTAAACAACGATATCCAGAAAAGCATTTTTTTAAGGGTCATTACGTAATATTAAACACGCATAATGTGTAGAATATGATATCAATAGTTAAATTTAAAAAACACAAACATCAACACGTGTCAGTTATATAAAGTCAATAACTTTGTCCAATAAAATGAATACAAAATATTTAACGATGAAACACATAGTGAAAATTTTATGTAAAACCTGCACGTGCACGAGTATTATAATTATATAAATATAAAAGATTTTGCATACTTTTATAAAATTATTTAAACTCCTATAATAATCAGAAACACAAACACAATGAACATCATAACTAAATAAAAATATAGTAAAATTTGATCATCATAAAAAAATTAAAGAACAAAATGCTTTCAATTAATGAAGAAATTAGTACGTGCCTCGGTAACAAAGGGAGGTTATATAAAGGATAAAGATCCTCTCATGTTCATTTAAACATGAGAGGTAATGTTCTGCTTTATGTGATTGTATATTTTATTAAAATAATCAAATGTACAATTAGATAAAGCAGAACATTATCTCTCATGTTCAAATGAACATGAGAGGATCTTTTTCCTTATATAAATGATACAGAGTGACATGTATGGTTTTGCATGTGATCAGTAACATCCGTATATAGTTGAGTAAAAACCTACTTTAATTGGTATAACTGGTTCAAGAAGCAAAGCAAAAAATCATTTCAGACACTTATAGTTTGCTTCATAGAAAAAGAAAGAATGATGCTTTTCTTCAGCTTCTTAGATTACTTTTTTAATAGCCGGGCACACACAATCTAGGAAGACCATTTAATACAACATAAGTGTATCGGAAAACCACTAATCCTTAGCCGGCAGATATCCACTCAGTAGAGCATAAGTCTGCCAACACATAACCTAACGATAATTACCAAACAAAACTCTATAAACCCTTAATATTCTGAGTTCCTCAATTACAAATACAAGTCACCATTTACAGTCTTTTTACAACAATAATTATAGATACACAAACAAACTCAAACCTGGACTAGTAACACACAATATAGGAAGACCATTTAATACATCTGTAAGTGTATCGGGAAAACCACTAATCCGTAGCCGGCCAGATTTTCCACTACAGTTGAGCATAATGTTGCCAACAACATAACCATAACGATATATATACCAAACAAATCTATAAACTTAATGATCTGAGTTCTCAAATACAAAAAGTCTACCATTTACAGTCTTTTCTTCAACAAATATAATTAGATACCAACAACAAACTCAAACCTGAGATACGTAACACCACCACCCAAATTAACCAAACATGTAGTAGTATGTCATATACATGCAGCTCAGCACTGCAGCAAAAGAAGAGGCAAAAAAAATCACTCTTTATCTCGGGGCTTTTAAAACCCTTTAATACTAACTCCTATAATAATCAGAAACACAAACACAATGAGAAACTATGAATTGAAAGAATAAATCTTATTGTTTGCCCGCGTTTCAATTCCTAGAATAGATCAACTTTCTTCTTCATCATGTCTTGCTTCCATTTCGGTATCTTGTAGAATGCCTCTTTTGTCACCCCGAGAACTGCCTCAAATTCTTCAGCAGAGAGATAGGCCTAAACAACATTTGGTTAATCAAAACAAGTAAAAAAACATCCCGACACTAGAATAAAATTAATGAAAGAAACAAACCTCTCTTCTCTTAAAGTCGATTCCTGTAACTGGGTTCTCAGATTTAGCCTTAAGTTGTTCATAAAGGAAAGTGCTTTGACTGTCTACACTTTCACATTCGTTTTCATCTGTTGTCGATTTTGGTGCCGACTCTTCACCATTTGACTCTGGAATTTGCTCAACTGTTTCGGTTGTAACTTCTGAACCTTCATTACTTTCCGAACCAGCTGAAGGTTCTTCACTCTTTGCTATGGCTACAAAGTGGACACTTCACACTTCAGTTTTATTTCTTTGAAAAAGGAGGTAACACTGTATATTGATTTATTTTATTTTTTTGGCCGAATCCCATATGAAAAATGTCTTAAATTCAAAAATTATTAGAAATGATTAGTACCAGATGAGCTGCTTTCAGATGGTGGGCTTCTAACGGGTCTGACTGGAGAAGCATCAGATGGTCCCTTCTTTTCTGCAGTGAGAACGGAAGATAAAGCTGCTACTGCAGCTGCTCTTTGTGATCCCCGGGTTGGTGCCTTTGGAGAAGCTGAAGATTTGGTGGTTGGAGACGATTGAAAAGCTGAGTTTAAGGCTGCTAATGCTGACGCTCTTTGAGTGGGCCCACCCTGGTTTCCATTTGACCTATCTTGACTCTGTAATAGCACAAACACTTAAAAACACTCCACAACCAAGAAATTCTCGACAAGAAGATAGGATGAACTAGACGTGGCAATGTCAACCCATTAAGCATGTATTCAAAATGTCTCAACTGGGGTTGTATTTGATTGATAATCGGTCAAATGGTTCAACGGATCAAAACTCACTAAGCATGTATTCAAAATCATTACACTTTCCAAAATCTGTATACTAGATCTATATCATTATTTTAAATCTCCTAAAAAATAAATTTAAAAATACCAAAAAGTGGTGGTCGGCCCAACTCGACCCACTTTGACTTGCATATAAAAGTTATAGTTTTGACCCAAACCCATTTTGTAAAGCACATCCAAGTAGATGCATAGGTTTATAGAAATCAATTACCTCTGCAGCATGGCCTCCTCCAAGCCCGAACATTAGCAAAATCTTCTTTTGGAATGAGTTCCCATGTGCCTAGCCGCGTTCAAAAGGAAAGGGAAATCCATATCAATATATAAATATCAATTACTATAAGATGTATAGATGCCATACAAACAATAGGACAAAAACATACATTAGCCTTTGCAGAATCCCATGAGAAAAATGTTGTGAAGAAGCTGGGTTCGTTTCCTTCTGAAACTCGGTATAAAGGCACGGTTGGGGATAGCCCGTCCAGAGATGAAGCCAATCCTATGTATTTCTGAAATCAAATTCATAGATATTAAACAACCGAAAAAGAAAACCTTGTAATAGAACATAAAACCTATGTTAAACAACTAAACAACTACCTGCCCGATTTCAAAGGCGGTTTGCTTTTCCTTGGAGTCAACCGATTGACCAACCCAAACAAACACCTCAACATGTGTATCTAATATTAAGATATCCTCTGTCAATAGGTCATCTTGCGAAAAATTGTAGATTTCCTCAATCTGTTGTATAAAGAATAACTGAATTTAGTGACTCGTCACGTAACTAATCAAGTGATATTAGCACATACAAAATCGAGAACTCACCTCGAACTTTCCTATGGATCAACAGAGCAGCAACACAGATAACAAAAAAGAATTAGATAAATAAATCATGGAACGGCCAACCTTTATTTGATATATATTGTAGCTAATATATGAAGGAAGAAATTTAAACCTTTATTGAATGAATATGAAAACAAGTGAGGATCTCTGGCAGTTTCCGGTGCTACTTTTTTACTTGTGTAGCCTTGTTTCCCTCCAAGGGCGAACCAAAAAGTTGAGTTCTCTGTTCCTTCTTTAGCAAACTTCACAGTGGCACCAGGCTGAAAATATAAGAAAACGGACACAAAATTAGTTACAATTTATTGACTACAAATAATAATTGCATTAGCATTCCATTTTTTGGCCGTGTATATTAAGAAGACTTTCTTCTTAAAAATCATACCTTTAGAAATTCGGCAATTTTGGCAGCTATGGTCTGCTGCTCAACAACACTCTGGTTTCCATGCCAAGTGAATAATGAAGTAGCAGATTGAAGAAGAAAACAATCATAGGAATTTAATGAAGTTGCGACCTGAGAGATCATATTTATAAAGAGAATAAGCCTTGATTCAACTAAAACTTGAAAAGCAGTGGTGATTCAATTATACTAGTAATTATCAAGTTAAAAAGCAATATACAATCTCTCGACTACTAATCATGAAGAAACTTTTAAGAAAATAGAACAAAAAAATATAAAAGAGTTAAGAGTGAGAAAATAATAGCTCCTCATAACATGATTCCAATAAATAACTTAAGTACTCAACAAGAGTAATTTGAAAGGGGTGCATACCGCTTCTACTTGAACGGCTTTATTATTATGCACTGAAGTTCCCGATATCTGAATGAGCGCTACACCGTCTGAACTATAGGTTTCGTCATTCAGTCCTTTGTCCGCGATGCAATTTTTGTAACCAGAGCTCAATCCACCCTGATAACATAAAATATATCATTGTCTGGCCTCGAATTACCCAACAGTATTGTACGATTCAGTTTTATATCACGGGTTATAAACCAAAAAGTAGAAATGTGACGCAGGTACCTTCAACACAACCATAGGCTGAAAGATGGCAACAAACTGTGGTGGTTCCTTCCCTTGATATACACGACCCTGCAGAAGAATATTTTTTCAGTATATATTTCTTTATCATCACTGTGGTAAATAAAAAAAATATCACAGATACGCTACCTGAATTGGTCTTCCTTTCAGTGAGTTGAACATTGTTGTAGCCAACCGTGCAGCCATGTTTTGATCATCCTGATGTTACAAGATACAATCGTGTTAGCAAATACAGATCACGCACAGGATTTAAATCTCAAAAAAATAAAAATGAAACAAAACTTGAAAGTACCTCAATGCTATCTTTGCCGATCCAACAGCACAGGTAATAATCTTCTTTCTTTTCATTAGAATGGTAAGTGTAAAGGACAATGTAGCAATCTCCACTGTAAAATTTACCAATATCCTCCTTTGGTACCGGTGTTTTAGCACTGCCATTTATCCGCCACACCTAAAATGCAATTAAGTAAATAACAATCATTCAAAACTTCATCACTAGAAAAGGAAACGAGGCATGTGACTCTGTGTGATCAAACCTCAATTTTTCCATTTTCTTCAAGCAAAGGTGGGACTTCTTCAGTTGCAGTAGAACTTTTTGCCAGCCCTTTGAGCCCAACACCTTGTTGCTTCAGTAGAGCTAGTAATACAGAAAATAGCATGATAATTGATACCGAGACTTTTTCATTAGCATTGTAAATAAATAGAATATTTACCTGCTACTTTTCCTCTACCGCCCTCCTCGGAAGCAACTGGTGCTGAACCTGACGGCCATGACTCAAAGTTGGACTTAAATGAACGTGTCTCATAACCTTGAATAAGCCGAGTTACACGCGTTGACTTGGGCCGATTTTGACTCGCAATAAAATCCTACACAAGTATAAAGGAGAAAATAAAAAAATCATACTAGAGGTGGTAATTGATTTAAATACGTCGGACTATATCTCAAGCTGTTCAATATAAAATAGCTAAGGGAACAGCCAAATAGGTCAAACGGGTACGAACTAGAAAGTTGTTCAACAAGAAGTTTTTAAGACATAAAACCTACTAATTCGAACTAATCAAAGATTAAGATCATTATTGTAATACTATTGCCTATCTAAACATATTTAATTATTGCACTAATTGTTTATAGAGAATTAGAAAATGGGAGAAATGTGTTGGTGGGTCAACCTGACCCAGCCCAAGCCAATTATGATCGTACTGGAATAGACATGTTTAATGTCGAAAGGCCTACCTCAGCAGCTTGCACGGCAGCTTTTCTTTCGTCCACTTGTGTTACTCGGCCAACCCACACAAACACCTCTGAACCACAGTCCAATAGATAGCATTTGTTGTTTTCAAGTAACGACTTTGAAAGTTCACCATCCACGTCCTTAACCTGACCTTCAGCAATACTTCAGAAAGAACAACTAAAGGTTAGCACGGATAACACTGAACATTCTATATGGTTAACCCAGACATAAACATAAGACAATTTATACCAATAGAGTTTTGGTGCAGTCTTCTCTAAAACTATATCATCATCACTTGCAACTTTTTTGCCAATAGGAGCAAATCCACCAAAGATGACCCAAAATTCACCAGAGTCACCCTCTGCCTGTAGCTTTCCGTCATCTAAATATATCATTAAAAAGAGATAAAAAATAATGAATCAGAAATCAGGGCATCAAAGAACTAAATAAAATATGTGTATATAACATGACTTACCAACAATTGCAACATCACATGTCCCATCATGATATTTTTCCTTTAGGAACTGAATAACTTCCAAAGCCTTAGCCCGTTCTTGTATGTTTGAGTTTGCTCCATTGAATTGAAAGATCTTCTCTTTAGTATCCAAGATAAATACATCATCATGATTCAATGTGGATCGTGAAAAGGGGACCTAAATTATAACAATGCTAAAAACTTTATTTTCATAGATTAAGAAACGAGCCCTAATATATTCAAATTATGGGTGGTATTTAAGACCTGCTTCAATCTAACAGCTCGTTTTCCTTTGCACGTGTATAACCGTATTTGAAATTCTTCTTCTTCGGTTTCCTTAAACCCAGAAGCACAACCTCCCTCAAGTGGTATAATACATGGTTTAAAATATGACAAAAATTTATCAGATTCATGGCCCTGAGGTTCTCTATACTGCACTGCACGCCCACCAAGAATCGCATCAAGTTCAACTGTTTTTATTGCTGCGGTTCCAGCTTCGTCCTGATTTATACCATAAAATAAGGCCACTTAAGATACTGTAACATAAACAAATCACAAAAATAAATAATTGTACATATAATAATCTACCTGGCTAGTATCTTTTCCCAACCAGAAATGTATATCATAAAAGTATGCACCTCCTTTACCAGAAGTAGTCTGAAAATACACGAGAAAGTTCTAAAATTAAACATTTTGAGATGGACAACCATGGAAAACAAGAATAGTGATGAATATGATTAGCACCTGCAATACAATGTATGAATCACCACAGTAGAATTTACCATAACTAGATTTAGGCAAAGGTACTGGCTGAAAGTTTTCGATTCTCCATATTTCGGTCCCTCTACAAAAAGTCAAGTGAAAGTCCAATACAACAAATTGCAAATAAACTAATAATTTAAGCTATGAACAGATTAAAATTAGTTTGCAAGTAAGAAATTTAGCAAGGATACACTCTTTGACCCACTCCTTGAAATGCTGGTTCGAGAGCTTTT
>BQNB010161853.1:0-14630 GCA_026074375.1 Tanacetum coccineum | reverse complement strand
TTTTGTAAGAATTAACCAACTCTCATTCTTCTCTCTACTTTCTCTCTCTAACTTCTCTCTACAATTCTTCCATATCTTCTCATCTTAATTTCTTGTTCATAATAATGAAGTGAAAGTGATATTTAAGGGTAACCTACATTTGGTATCATTCGCCACGGGTGGGTTTAGTTTTTGTTAGTTTTTAGTTGTTATTTTCGTGGTTGTAAGCTTAGTTTCGTGGTTTTGTTTTAGTAAGCAAAGTGGTTCGAATTCGTTTCTTGGCATATACGTATTGTAATCGTGGTTACTTCGTGCGTGGCTAAGACAAACGCAAAGATCGAACTAGTATTTTCTTTGAGGACCGAACAAGGGCTATTAGGAAAGGATCGAACGAGCATCTTCTCCATAGGTTCGAACGAGTGACTTTCCTCTTTGGATCGAACGAGTGGTTTCTCTGTTTTTGATCGAACGAGTGGTTTTTCTGTTTTGATCGAACGAGTTTCATTTTTGTTTGAATCGAACGAGTGCAGTTTCTTCAAGGATCGAACGAGTGACATCCTTCAAGGACCATCGAACGAGTAACATTGCTTGTGGATCGAACGAGCAACATATTAGCGACGATCGAACGAGCGACGTTTAGGTTGGATCGAACGAGCGTGTGCTTTTGGATCGAACTAGATCAATCGAACTAGATCAATCGAACTAGATCAATCGAACAACGACCATCGAACTAGGGACACTCTTGTTGATCGAACAACGACCATCGAACAAGCACCATTCGAACGAGCTCATTCGAACAAGCACCATTCGAACAAGCTCATTCGAACAAGCTCATTCGAACAAGACCATCGAACTAGTTGTTTTCTTTGAGAACCGAAATAGACAACCGAACTAACGAACCGAACAAGCATGAACCGAATTAGGTACTTTAAATTACAACCGAACTAGAACCGAATTAAGTCATTTTTGTTTTACGGTTTTTTCTTGATTTTGTAAAATCCCGTGAAAGATACGATTCTTCTCTCGGTTTAAATCCAAGAATTGTAAAATCCCGTGAACATTAATTGTACTCAATCCACAACAACAATAACTTTACCTGCTTAAGATCCTACAAAATCCTTCTCACTTCATAATTCTTCAATCATTCATCATGACGACTCCAATTGCAACTTCCACAACCGACAGTCAAATGCACAACAACATAATGGCAGCAGGTTCAAGGGATCGTCCACCAATGCTTGCAACAGGACGAAAATGCAACAATGGCGATCAACGGTTTCTTACTATACAATTGATCAAGACCAAATGGTGATGCCTTACGAAAGAGCTTCTCACCAGGTCCCTTATACTCCCAAACAATGGTACTAAACAACCAGCTGTTCCGGCAACAGAGGATTCTCCGGAAATTCCTGCAAAAAAATCAGGTGACGACAGTTCAGAATATGACTCCTGAGAACAAAGCTCATTAATGAATCTGAAAAAAGAAGCGATTCAAATGATATTGACTGGAAATTTGGAGATGAAATCTACTCAAACTGTTGATTCATGTCAGACAGCTCACGAAAATGTTGGAAGCCAATCGAGAGGTTACATAACAAGGTGAATCACTCAATAATTCAAGATGTCAAGACAAACTTATTTTGGGAAGTTTGGTCATTTACCTCTCACGATTGAGAGACAATTGAGTCTTTTTTTTATTTAAACCCCTACACTTAGATTTCTACGAAGATGAATGAATGAAATGACAGAACAATTAGACCAGTTGCAACGCTGCAAGTCCAATGTTCAATTTTCTTCTTCACCAACTTCAAACCCAGAATGGTCACGATGTCACGATGAGAAGCAACAACACAAGTTGTGATGAAGTTTCATATCATAAAATCTTATGACATTCCTAAAACAATACCAAAAGAGAAGTTTAATGGAAACCTCCGTGCTGAAAGATGGCCAAGAATGCTAACCCAGTTCGGCACTTGTTGCTACTGCTCAAACAATGCAAGATCCTTATTATCAAACACACAATAACAATCTACAAAAAACATATGCAACAACATCCAAAAGCCATCACTTCAACCAGACTACTCCTATGCAGCTACAGTAGTATACAACGGCAAAGATGAATAACGCCAAACAATCACACTGTCCCATCTGACGTCCAGTTCGATCGAAGAAAGACCAAATGATCCACTTGAAATACAAGCACAGCAAGATACAAATGAAATGCAAGAAGAATTGTGGCTCTCATTGCAAAGTACTCGAGAAAGCTCTACAAACTACCAACGCAACAGCCTCAGAACTGTCCTCAAACACCCAGAAACAAAATGATGGATACTAATCCAAGAATACATGACTAACATCAGGAGCTGGACATTGGGATTCAGAAGGGCTAGTAAATTGTTGTATGGGGCTAGGGAAACTGTAGTGGTCTATATTGCACACAATCTGATACAATGCTTTAACGCTGCAAGAATTTGGTCATTATGCTAAGAAATGCAGAAAGCCAAAACGGAGTTAAAGACACACGTATCACAAGGAAAAAGATGGTGCTGGTGTAAACAAGCTGAGAAAGGTGTTCAACATCAAGCAGAGCAATCTGATGGCTAGCAGACACGACGTAGGAAATTGATGAACGGAGTTGGAAAGCTACATTACAGTAAAGCAAAGATTCAGGAGTTTCTAATAGCATACTCAGCACTGGACGCTGAGACATTTGGAACATGGTACGAACTACGATAACCATGAACATAATGTGTTTTGCCATGACTTATACAAACATTTTGGGCAATCTAGAATCCATTCCGAACACATGTCACATGGAAACGGTGGATAGAAATGACAGACTTGACTCACCGAAAATATGAGGTAATAAAAAATGATATTCAGGATGACCAAAAATGATGTAGAATGTGATAAGTGAGCGTTAGCAGCATCTTGCTAATTTAAATGCTAATTTAAAGCTTCATGTCGATGCCAATAAAAGAGATACAATAGCAATTAAAGAAAGCAAATGCAACATTGGGATCTCAAGAGTAACTGAGTGCAAATCTATTCTTGCGAAACTAGTAGAACTCTAGGAGACTCTAATAGTATCCGGGAGTAAGGATGCTTAGTTGCACTTCAAAACAAAGCGACTTGGAGTTTGAGAGGTACAAGGCCTTTAAATCGACCGTACATTGACTATGAACACTTGAACTAAGTTAAATGAAACTCTAGGATATTAGCACCTCAAAAGACATTGACATAACAAGAAGAGTTTAAAGACAGTAAAGTGGGCCACCCCCTAACAATTCTGTTGTCCAAGCAAATCACGATGTAATTAAGTCCAAACACAAGAAGTCTTTTAACACCAGGTCACCATTACGAAGGGTCTTGTCACCGAGAAAACAAAGGTAATAACGGATCTATAAACTCAGGAAGAGAAAGAAATTGACAAAATATTTCATGGAACTACCAATTAAAGTTTATGAATGAAATTGTTACAATACGGATCAATCAAAATCCAAAAACCTATTTCATAAGGTTAATAATCAATTGGCAACCCTAAAATCAAAAGGCCCTACATTTTTAACTGGAAGACCACTTTACCTTTGCCAAATCCAATGTACCTTCAAAAAGAGCGTCAATATGACTACCCAGGTTTGTATACGATCACACAGACCAATCATGACTCCTTCCAACCAGACTCATCCCGATAGAAGAAGAAGATTCTGACCTCATGCTAGAAGAAGAGAGCCGATCTAAATTGAATTAAAAGACTTAGTCAAAAAAACATATTGACTACACGGGAAGTTACAAAGGCCTATATATGAAATATTTCAACCCCCACCCAGCATTTATTGAATTCGAGTTAGCGACAGGGCAGAGATGCAATTTACCTCACGCTATTTGGAGAAAAATCCATTTGAAAAAACCAAAACAAATGTTTTCAAAAACATAGTATTTCTTTTACCATGTAGGTCTAAAAAGTCAATAAGCAAAAAAGTAGACAAGCATAATAATGTCCTGGACAACAACATTAAATCATCTGATACGAACTCGGTCAATCAAGCAATACGGGGTAAAACAATTCAAACGAGCCAGCTTATCTTCGACACGAAATCCAACTGCACAAGATTGTATGGAAATCTAAATTAAGAAATGTTTAGATGCCACTCAATTAGCCTTAAGACATCAGCAATAGAACTAGTCCGCGTTATAATACAATTCACATAATTAAAGCAAAGAATAGCATGCAATAGATTTAAAAAGTACGTTCGAATCCTTCTTGAATATGACATTGATGAACTTCACGAAATCTGAATAAAGGACAAGAATTTTCAACAAATTGTATGATAAAGCGCTTTTTGCAAAGAATGTGTAGTCCTAACATAGATGTAATGTGTATCTTTATTGCATGCTAACTCACTATTTAGAATGAGATCACTTGAATTACAATGCAGTCTTATTATCTTCATAAAACGTCATTGAATCGCCTGACTGTCTTGCTTCATGTACGTCACATAAAGCTTATATCTGGAAAGCACAAAACTGATTTATGTAAGAAAAAGCAGGCATTTACACTAAGCTATTTACAGCGTTTTATGCTCAGAATTAAGAAAAACACTCAATTTCTCTTGAAACGCTTTAACAAAGACTTCAAGTACAACTGAAAAATGACACAGTTTGCAAGAAAGGGCCGGCCAATGTATTTCGAAAAGAACGTGGAACGAATAATTTTGAAATACAAGATTTTGTGAAAGCTCAAATGCAAACAAGAACAATGAGCAATCAGTTCGAGTTGAAAAAACTCGTATGAAAAAATGCAAGCGAAATCTCTGTTAGAACACTAATTGGTAGTGATAAACCATCTTTTAGATTCGACATACCAAATGCTCAAAAAGAGATTCCAAACCATCATTTTAGAAAACCGCTCCTTTTTCCCGACTCTCTTGAGAAGAAAATATATTCTTGCAAAGAAAAAAGTCGGTTCCAAAAACCAATGAGGTTTTCAAGAGGGTTTATCAAAACCAAGTCACACTACAAGAATTTTTACACTAAACAAAGCAATGCAAGCTGTAAGAAACACAAAATGTGGATTAACCAGGCATGTATCGCATGCTGCAAGTAGTGATCCACTAGTACAACTAGAGTCACTCACAGTTATGAATCTAGACTTTTAGGATTACTAATCCATTCCTAGCGCTTCTTACAAATCTACAAGAGTAGCTCACGAAAAGAAAACATTGCAACACCCATATAGAAAAACAGTTGTATCAGAATCCACTATCACAAGTTCCAAGAGTTACTAATAGAGATGGCTATATAGAGAAAAACGATAGTGCTGGATAAATGGTTGGATAGCAACTAACCATGCCCAATCAACAATACAAATGCAGGTTCCTAAAACACAGAAAAATGGGGTTCCCTACGAGCACAAAAGTAATGTGTTACCATAAAGTTAGGGAATGAAAGTGTGCCTAAAAGAGTTAGTTTTGCGTAGAGTAAATACGATCTAGTGATAACTAATTGTCGATGACACTCTCCATACATCTTAGTTATACCAATTTGTCATGTGTTCCATCAGTCCTCATATACTTCTCTTAGCAGATTTTACAAAAAACTCAATCCTAATTCATGTAGTTGACTCTGGATGCCGACAAAGCATTAATGACGGTGGCAAATCGTATCACTGCTGTGCAATTTTGGTTGAGAATACTTAAGGTTACACAGGTTCTCAGTTTTTGGTCAAAGCATGATCAACATTTGCATTCCTATTCTTTGACTTAAAGAGAATTTTGGTTCAAGGAAAACTTCCTACAGATCAAAAGATGATTATACTAGCCGTCGAATGGTCTTCACATCACAATCTTCTCTCAGTTAGGTCAATTCTGTGATGGCGCCGGAGATCGTTGGAAGTTGCAATTTCGGAACTCTAGCGATGTATTTGATTTTAGAGATCTTCTTAGGGAAACGACTTACTATCGAACCAGTAATTCAGTTGGAGGATCTAGATCATCATAATATAAAGTACACACCTTCAAAGAAACAACTCAGTCATACAATCCAATCTGTCTCCTGGCTTTAAAGCATCAACCAACTCAGCATGAGTTTCAATTAGGCATCGCAAGCCTATTTCTCATACAATCACTTCTGACTACATCAACATGTGCTTTCAAAGAAAGATATGTGATTGGTTTAACCAAAACTGAAAGTATGTCAAGGATCCAACTATAAGTTCCTCTGATGAAGTGAGTAAAGCAAATTACGAAAGCTCATTCACAGTCAAAGACTTGATTCAGAGTTCAAGAGGGTCGGTTGAATTTGCTTCACATGACTTAATTGTGAGTCCAATGCATGGGTTGTCGGAGCATGCAATTGGGAAGAAATAAAATAATATCTGGTAATTGTCGATGCACATACTCAAAGATATACGGGACACATCTTCTACATTATCCAAGGATGAAACACCAGAATTTTAAGACTTTCTCACAATGATCCTAACAAATCATTCAAGCACCGAGGTAAATATTCTGTTCCGGACATGACAGGAGCACTGAGATTCTTACACAAGACACTTAATGCATTTCATTTAAAGAAAAGGAAATATGAGCATCAAACTTCATACATGCCTCGAAAACACACTCTGAAACAAATGGCATTGTCGAAAAGACGAAACCTATCAAAAAACCGCAACATCCAATCTCGTTGAGGCTAGCTCGACAACGATGCATTTCAGCTTCTAAACATCCTTTATTCTGTAGGAGCTGAAGAGCAAGTCGCAACCGCATGCTAATACTTCAAAACAGATCAATCACATCCCTAACTTCATGAGAAAAACGCATAATCCACATCATATAATGACAAGAATCCCCTACAATCAACACTGATCACGATCTTGGTTGTATATGTTTATCTCATAGACCAGAAAGATGTGTGAGAAACCTAAGATAAGATTGAAAGATAAAGGGGATACTTGCATGTTGTGGGGATACTACACTATGTCAATATGGGATATCGTGTCCTACTAATACTAAAGAAGAACAAGAGTGATAGCTATGATCCATCATCATCTAGATTTGATGAAAATCAAGAGATGTCAGAGGACGTCTAATTTGCATAATGAACACTTCACAGGCCTGCCTAAAGTAAATCGTATCCCAACGACAAATGAAAAGGCCGTTCGAAGATTATTACAACCCTGACCATCGCACCAATTTAACTACAAAATGTTTTATCTCTTCAACAAGAATATCAACCAGTTCATCACAACAGGAGTATGTGATTCTTCTTTTTGGTCCTTTGTACGATGAATTTTTCAATGATGGTACTATTCTCCGTGTCAACAATTCTTCCTTCTCCCACTGATAATTCTGTTCCACAAGACATCACAGCTACCCTTCACAGCAATATTCAACCTACATCGGAACCATCAACTCCTACAAAATGCTCACGAGATCGCTGAGGAAAACAACAGTTTGATCAAGCAGAATTTACCCAATCTGTACCTGATACAACATGGAATACAAGAATTTGCTTTGAGTCTTCCTCACGCAATAAGTGGGGGGGGGGGGGGGGGGGAGGGAGGTGTGGCGAGGGGAATGTCATATAACTTCAATCAGCCGCAAAATTCTGATACCGATGGACAAAAGATCACTACAATATCCCATTAACTCAATTTCGTGGAAATCCTTCCAAGCCAAGTGCAAACAAAGAAATGGCATGACTTGCAACCGATCCTGAAATGTGTATGTTCCACTCACCGTTTTAGTGTATTGTTGAAACCGAAAAACATTAAGGGGAACGGCAATGGCTGATTCAGCATGGATAGAAGCATTGCAGGAATAAACTTCATCAGTTGACAGACTACAGATCATGGGAACTCGTTGACAAACCTTTTGCCAGAACGTAATCAGCTACAAGTGGTTTTATGGAAAAACAAAAAAGGACTGAAGAACGCAAACTGTAATTTCGCAACAAAGCACGACTTGTTGAAGCAAAGGGTATGCTCAGGAAGAGGTATTATTATCGACGAATCATTTGCAGACCAGTTGCTCGCTTGGGACGGCTTAAGTCAGTATCTTTGTCAACATAAGCTAGGCCACAAGACTTTTCCAATTTACTAGATTTACGTGAAAACGTGATTTCTTAATGTACCATTGAAGGTAGGAGGTTTATGTTGCACAACAGACGGATTTCGTTGATACCCTGATCATCCCAGACAAATTTAACCTCGTCTAAGGAAAGCTCTAATATGTATTAAACCACAGGCTCAAGAGCTGGTAATAATGTCTCTCAAATTCCTGATATCCAAGGTTTTTTTCTAAAGGTAGTCATTTGACCCGACTCAATCACGATAAATACGGGGAGGACATTCCTACTTGTGCAAATATACGTTGATAGACATTATATTTGTTCCACAAACCTAAATTTTCAACTTTTTGAAATTAATGCACGTAAGATTTGAAGATGTCTTGATGGGGGAAATGAAATTCTTTTTAGGACTTCAGAGTCACTCCAATCTCCCACGAGTAATTTTTATCAATCAGGCCAAATATAACTTTAGAGATTCTGAAAAAACATGGTATGGAAAAAGGACAAAGCATGGTAACAAAGCCAATGGCTAGCGAAACCATAAATTAGATGCAGGACTTGATGGTGAACCGTAGACACAAACTGGACTATCGTAGCAAAATCGGTCACTCAATGTATCTGACCATCTAGTAAGACCAGACATAGTGCAAGCTGTATGTTATTGTGCAAGAAATCAAGCAAGACCGACTGAAAAACTGACCTCAAAGAGGTTTAAAAGTATCTTTCGATACTAAGAGGTACCATTCACAATGGGACTATTGGTATCTACACTGAAGGTCTGGCTTTGAACTAACAGCTTTTTCAGAGCCGATCATGAGCCGTTGCCTTGATACTCGCAAAGCACTTCTGGAGGAAAGGGGGCAGTTCCTAGTATAAGTTTAGTCAGCAGGATGCTCAAAGAAGCACAGACTGATCGTACCTGCAATGTCATGCGCAGAGTCTGAATATGTTGGCGTTATCCTACAAGATTTTATTGTGCTCAAGTAGTGGATGCGGACACAGCTCAGATTAAGGCTTCAACTACAACAAAATTACCGTTGAAGTTGCGACTCCTCAGTCACCATAGCAATATCAATGCAACCCTGCAGCACATCCCCGTACCAAGCACATCCATACACTGTAAACATTTCACTTCCAAGAACACAGGTTTAAACGGTATAATTGAATTGTACTTGAACAGACCTGAATACCACTGGCTAGACATGTTTTAACTAAAGCCTTCCCGAAGAAAGGTTTTCATATCTTGTCAGGCAATTGGGATGAAGATGTTTTGACCTCCAGCAGAACTGGAGGTTCTGACAAAAGAATCTAGCCTTGATACCGATCATCAAGACTTCAACAGTAAAAAGTTTTTGTGTAAAATCAATAAATACAAAAATATAAAAATTGTCAAAAAGGAAAATACAAAATCAAAATATCAGAAAAATGTTTCAAAAAAATATCTTCTTCGACATGTCTCATGGAAACGATAACATATTAACGTATCACCTATAAATTGTTGATTAATATCGACAACACAGGGCGTGTAAAATGAAGTTCGAACACAGCGTAGTTTAAATGCGTTCAACAAAACATGCATTTCTCTTAATTTTTTGATGGCATTTATGTGCAAATATCAGGTACGTAACCTGAACTTTAAATAAAGAAAGTTTAGCTATAAAGATAAACCTTATCCTAACAAAACGAGAAATTCCAAAACTGATAGTTCTATCTCTCCGAGGTATCTGGACTGTCTCATTAAACCAAGAACATACAATGGATCAATAGTTTTAAGCTCAAGAAAAAGGAATAGTGTATCCCGCTGCATAGTGCGCTTAACCATTATAGAGTTGGTAAGAGAAGTCTTCTAACACAATGTTTTTCAAAATGTTAGAAACACAAAAATTTCAAGAATTTCTTCTCACTAACAATTGTCATAAACTCTTCTAAATTGCATATGTTTCAAAACACTCTAATCTTTTAAGGGGGGAGTTTTTCGAAAACAAAACATTTAAATGAGTTTGATGAAATACATGTCATACAATCGACTCACCAATTCTTTATGTAGGATCAAAGACATGCAAGTCCAAAAAATCCATACAGATCTCTAATACCAACAGATAAAAATGGACATTCAATTAGAAAACATTGGATTAAAGAAAGTCATAGTGACAAAGAGACTAAGTCGTTCAAACCCTCATTATATATCGACTTTCTACAACTTGGCTGTGTATCAATTTTATTTGGTGTCAAACATATGTAAAAATTAAGGGGGAGCAAGATACACAGTTCCAAATAATTTCATAAGCTAAGTCATCTAAACGTCTATATTTCCCCGATGCGCTTTTCAAGGACAACTATTAATCACCACAAGTAACTCTCAAATATCCTAATTTGACTTCTAGAATTTAAAATAACAGGGCGTAGAAATGTAATTAAAAATATAGACTTCACTACGAAAACGACTCACACGGTGCCATTAAACAGGAAAAGGGTTCTTAAGGTTACGAATTCTCCATAAAACCTACAAACAATCCTTATTCTCACACGACGAATTCTGAGGCATAAGGTGTGGTAATGTTAGGAATTTGTCCAATGATCCAACCAGAACCAGGAGGGATCTACCAAGGACACTCATAGTTAATTAAATAGCATCCTATAGGAATGATGGTGGAGATAATGATATAAGGGAAGAATGCGACGTAAAGAATTGAGCTAACCCTGTAACACTCTAACAAGGTTTAGTAATGACGGTCTTGGTAAGAATTGAAGGGGTTTTATTGAAGAATTAAAAAGAAATGGTATGGATAAAGGGTCTTAAATAAAGAAGTCCCTTGTCCACACAACTTTAGGCAGAAAAACGGGTCAAATACATATGCTAAGTCAGAATCACAATGTTGATTGCTGACATTGAAGACGTACCATCATGAGACCCAGTGAACTGCAATGCACAACAACCTTTTCACCCAGCATTCGGAAGTTTCTCCTCAAAAAAGAAACTTTGTCCTCAATTTTGTCACGGAGATACACACCAACACTATCTATAATGTACTTTTTCTCACTCCGAGTTACAGTTAATTAATTGACATAGGGAATACGACAAAGGGTCTAGAGCCTCCATGCCGAAATCCCAGATTACGTAAAAAAAACGCAATAACTGCACGTAATCGATGTCTAGAGCCAAGAGATCAATACAAAAAATCTCAATTAGGACACATACCAAAATGAACAACACTTGGTATGGAACATCATTAAAGTTCACAAGCTGTTAAACCAAGAGTCCTAAACGCAATACTCCTTGTGATTATGCCATAGAACATCCGCAGTGATACTCTGTACTCACAATGAAAGATTGGAAATCCTGCTTGATCCACAGCAACAAACAACTCTTGGTATGGTGACTTGCGAGATCTATATGAATCAAATTGTGTCCAACTGAAATAAATGAGGTGTGGATTCAATGTGAATCAAACTTTGTTCCAGGAAATGAATTGACCTTTAATCAAAAGATATAACTTATCTGATTCACTCTTACCGTTTTGTCTGTTTGAGACGTTCCGGTATGAGAACTAGCAACATGGTAAAACTAATACATATGTGTTAGAAAGATCCTAGATTACCTAAACGCTTTGAGCTGGAAACCCTGTCAGGAATTCTTTGAATCTACCTAATCACAGTACAATATTTATACTGTAAAAACGGTCCTACGAACCGGAGGTTTATCTAACCAAATCCGGACAATGACAAAGCCATATTCGTCCACACCCTCCCCCACCGCTTTATTTCTAACTATATATATTTTAGGATACAGAAAGATGGAGATGGTGATTGCTCATTCCAGCTGAAGTCAGATTCATTACCACACTCATACTCATCTAACAAAGACATTCTATAAAGCATCAAGATCAAGAATCAGAAAGCACAAGAATTTAAGACAAAGACATCCGCACAAAACTCTGATATACAAGATCATCCTCAAAGATATCAAGTCATCCAAGGGGAGATTGTTTAGCACTTCCAGATTATGCAAAGTAATGACATTTTGGGTCAAGACACAAGATCGCAAGTGGCAAAGATTGAATCAAGACAAGCAAAGGAAAATATTTAAAGAACTCTGACGAGAGTGGAAATAAAATAAAGACGAAGTCGAAAGACAATGACAAAGGCTCCAAGATCAAAGATTACAAACATGAAGGAACAACTACAACGTAGACAAGACCAAGATCTCAAGAGCTTAACGACAAAAAGCATCTCATTGATCTCGTGAAGGATGTCACAATGAACCACTTCGGGGGAGATTATTAGCACCTCATAATAATGAGTCGAACAATGGGAAAGTTCGTTTCATAACTAAATTAGTCTCAGACACTACATATTTTTAATATAACGTTGGTAATAGGCTAACACGGGAAAAAACGGGCTCTTAAATTCATCCTAACTGGTCACCGTGTACGGCGAAACCCAAGTAATCCGATCCCAGGCCCGTAGAAATACCAAGGCATGAAAGCCTCTTGGTATTAAGTATAAATACCCCTCTCCAAGTATGGAGAGGGGGTTGGTTCTTGTTGATTCTCATTTTGTTTATTTCTCATTTTGCAAGAATTAACCAACTCTTTTTTTCTCTCTACATTTCTCTCTCTAACTTCTCTCTAAATTTCTTCCATTTTATCTCATCTTATTTTCTTGTTTCAATAATGAAGTGAAAGTGATATTGGGTTCCGACAAAGAGTCATCAACTTCCGGTGAAGTTGGATCATCTTCAAGAGCGAGGAAAGCATCGACTTACTCAAGAAGAAAATTACTATCTTCGAAGGGAGTGAGAGTTGGAGAAGAGGTAGAAACGATCCCATGTTCAGAAAGTAAGGATAGGGATTGCCACTGCGAATCACATCGATAACTTATAGACTCTAAGAATACACCTCACAATCCAATTTTAATAACTTCGAATGCGGTTCAACCGTCATATAATCGTAATTTATGAGGATAATCTCGAAGTTTATCAAGATGAATGTTATGGCTTCTTTCCCAACACGAAGAGTTAATTCTCCTTCGTACACATCAATCAAAGCACGTCCGGTCTTTAAGAAGGATCTCCTGAGAATTAGGGGAACTCGAGGATCGACATCAAAGTCTACGACTATAAAGTCGGCCGGGAATTTGAAAAGTCGGCCGAGAATTTGAACTTTCCTACTTTTAGGTAGACATCTTCGGCGATACCGATCGGTTGGGTAATCGAACGGTCCGTAAGTTCATACAAGTAGGAGTGAGCTCTGGAAGAGAAAGCTTTTTCCACACGGATAATGGCATGAGATTTATGCTAGCGCCAAGATCGGCCAAGGCTAAGCACTCATCCATTCCGGGAAAATCACACGGTATGAGAAATTTGCCGGGGTCTCCAAGTTTTTTGGGTAACTTCTTGAGGAGGACCGCCGAGCAATGCTCATTCAATGGAGTTCTAGCCATTTCACTTAATTTTTCTTTGTTTCCAATTAAAGCTTTAAGAGTCGAGGCAAATTTTGGCATAAGAATCAAAGCATCCGTGAGGCTAATTTCGAAACTCAAATCTTTAAAGATTTCGTAGAATTTCTCAATTTGGTCGTTAGCTTTTTCACGGCGCCTTTCATTATTACGTCTCGAAGGATACGAAATCGATGGTTTCGGGTTAGGCATCGGAGCACTAACGGGATCAACAACGGGCTCAGAAATTGGTACATGATTTTCAACTTAAACAACCGGAGGTTGGAAGTCTTTCGGTACTTCCGTTATTAGTAGGAGGCACCGTGTCCTTTGTCACCTCGGTTTCACGTTCCACTACTTTAGGAGGAGAAGAAGAAGTAGTAGGAATCGTGGGTCCTTGATAAGCAACACCACTTCGGGTGGTGATACCTTTCAAATCTTCCCTCGGGTTAGTAACGGTGTTACTTGGAAGTGTTCCCGAACCCGAGGATGAAGCGGTATTCATTTTCATGAATTGACCAAACATATTCTTAAGCTCAAGATTAGAATTGGTCAATGTAGTTATGTTGGTTTGCATATTTTTCAAAATGGCATCATTTGCGTCCATGTAGGTTTTGAATTCATTAGTCTTCTCAACTTGCGGTTGAGGAATCGGAGCTTGATGAACCGGAGCTTGGTAAGGCGGGGCTTGATAAGCCGGAGGCGGGTTTTGAACACGACTAGCTCCTTGAAAGAATTGGTTTCTTCCTTGGTTATTCCCCTGATAATTGTTTCCTTGGTTGTTTCCTTGATTCCTATTTTGGTAGTTTTGATTTTGATTGCTTCGGTTTTGATTTTGATTCACATTAAACCCTGGTGGTCCGAGATAATTGTCCGAACGATAGCTAAGCAGATTGCGGTTACCTTGAGGTTGGTAGGAATTACCACCTTGATTGTAGGCTCCCACAACATATACGTTCTGAGTTTGGCCAACGGTGGCTGGACAATCATTGTAAGAATGAGGACCACCACAAGTCTCGCAACTCGGTGTTACGGCATTAACTTGTTGGTTTGTTTGAAGCATTTTCGTTAAGTTCCTATTCATTTCTTCCATTTGAAGCTTAAGGGCTGCTATTTCCGGATTAGAAGAAGTGATAGAACTCGAT
>BQNB010161852.1:0-14630 GCA_026074375.1 Tanacetum coccineum | reverse complement strand
GGATCATAATTTCCTTTTAAAAAGTTAATATAAAAATGTGGAGTTATGCCTATTTTCACAACAGTATGCAAAATCCGACTAGTTTTACTAAAACGGCGATAACTCACTCATCCGGAGGAGTTACGGACCCATCCAACTCGCCACATATACCTTAAACATTTGTCTACAACCCTATAAATATTCTCAGGCCTTCATAAGCCAATAATATTTCGTAACAAGTCCAACCAACTGCTGTCTCAAAACAGTCCCAAATTCACTTTACCAAAACCTAGTGCAACAAGTTTCTATTTCACCAAAAATTGATACAATGCCATGCCACTTTAGACAACACACTTACAAATATTAAAGTTTATATTTTTCCAGAAAATATACATCTTGAACAATATTTACAAGAGAAAAAAATAAAGAAATTAAAAATGAAGTCTTACAAGATACAATGAAAACTAGTGAATAACACAATCAAATCCCTTCCTTTTTCCTCCAAGTTTTAAATCAACAACACTCAAAATAAACTCAACCCAATCAATAATCTCAGCCCCATATCTTCTTGAATGAATGATGTGTTCTTGATAACTTTAAAAGATTCACAATAAAGAAATAACAACAACTAGTACTTGAAGGCCTTTAACTTGAAGGCCTTTAACTTGAATAAGTTTTAGTAGAATCAAAAGATGGAAATGAATGTTTGTGCCTATGGTTTTCACGGCAAGAATATGAGCAACTTTTTTTTTTGAAGTAAACTATGAGAAAGGAAGGTGTTAGTGTAGATACCAACACATGCAAAGAAATGTACAAGTGTCCCATGATATCATAAGAAATTGCCATCACATATTTGATAAATGAGACGTGTACCAATAAGAGGAGAAGATCATTTGCATCATTTTTGTGTTAAATTATTATTTTAGGTGGGTATTGTTTAGGCTAATGAGTAAGAATGTAGGGTAAAGCAAAAGTTTAGGCGGAACCACGAAGTGAAAACGTATAAGATAAAAATAGAATTACATCATACGGGATAATTTTCTGAAATAATAATTTACGTAGGGCACGATGACGGTTATTAATTCTCAACACGGTTCAAGCTTAGCTTGGAACAAAAAATTCTAATCGGGTAAATAGTAAAACAAAAAATTTTACTCAAAATTAAAAATAAAAACGAAGTATAAATTAAATATTGACCTTGAAATTACGAAATGTCACAGCCTTCTCCCCTTAAGAGAGCGTCGTCCCGGTGCTCACTTCGCCTTATCCACCATCGATTTACTCGTGAAGAGATGAGGATACGTGCTCTTGACTTCATCTTCGAGCTCACATGTGAACTCCGGTCCTCGTCGTGAATTCCAACGGACATTGACAATGGGAATCGATTCTGCTTAAGTTGCTTCATATCGTGATCCATGGTCTCTACTGGCTCCTAGATAAAATATAGCTTGTTGACTAGTCGAATTTCATTTAGCGGAACGTCAAGGTTTTCACCAGATAAACATTTCTTTCAATGTAGGGGCTAAAGCTCCTATTTTCATATTATGCGTCAAAACATGTTTGAAGGGTTCAATAAGACATTTAAACAAGGTAGCAATCGAATATTGAATAAATAATAGTAAATTCAAAAATGTCTGATGTGTGCGTGTAGGTACGGATTAGTTGTTATGAAAGTTCTGAATAAAAGGATTGAACATATATACTTATGAGAGAGCAATCAAAAACCAAGAATTGATAAGTCATACCTATTATCAAGGAAGCATATATCGAGTAAGAATAATCAATTGCACCAATAAACAATGTGAACGAAGGAATCAAGAAAAAGTACCGATCTCCAAAAGAAGTAGAGGGCAATGCAAAAAGATTACCGAGTGTAATAATTTGTGAACAGTGAATTCTAAAAAGGAGAGATTAAGTATTTATATGAACAAAGCAGCAAACGATCATTAATCATTGCAACGAAAGAATGAATAGATCATAAAAGAAAATGGTCATAGCATCGCGAGAGGAATAAATAAGAGTATATGAAGAAACAATAAAATATATCGCGAGCATGTAAAATATGAATATGTCAACGGCTTAAGAGAGCACATAAAAAGAACATATGTACAAATGTAATAATGATCAGAAGAATAAATATGTAGAGAATGATTTGCATAAACAATTTACGAAGCAAGTAAGTATGAAGAATCATTTGTACAAACAATCAAGTAAACAAAGAATCAATTGATCATAATATTGGTAGGATAGAGATAGGTGTCAAGAATATCAAAGTATAGCAACGGTCATAAAGAAATGAACGTAAAGAATTATGAAAGACTATAACGAATCATTGGTGAAATTAACCGATGTAAACAATATTATTTATATCAATAGCTGAAAGATGCACATATCAAAGAAGTAGTATATCAAGGATGTTAAACGAGATAAGGGAAATAATGGTATGAATAATTAGTTAGTAAAGGGAGTTGATACCAATAGCTAAATCCAGCACATATTAAGGATTTGGTATATCAAAGATATTTAAAATAGGATATGAGGACTTAATTATAAAAATAGTTAAGTATTGAAGAGAGTAGATATATCCGCACCACAAGCAAACAATACATAGAGGGTTTTCAAAGAAGTATTTTTAAATAAAAGGTCATTACTGACTATGATGGTCAAGGTTTTCCCTTCGGAGTAGGGGTTGCTGGTTGGTATGTGTTTAATTACACATACCTTTTGCCTTTAAAAATGAGCTAAAATAACCAAAAACAGACTTAAAATGCCAAATATACGCTTGTTTTGCTAATTGTATTGTGCAGGAACGGATAATTAAGAAAAGGACGAAAAACAAAGCCAAATCGACAAAACCGGACTCGGAATGGAAAAGCAAGGCAAAGTCAAAGTCCAAGCCCAAGCCTGAAAAGTCAACCCAAGTCAACCCCGAGGCCAAAAGTCAAAGAAATATAAGTTTAGGGACTGAAATTGTAAATCCCTAAACTTATACTTAAAGAAGAAAAGAGGAGAAAAGAAGAGAAGGGCCAAACTGCCATTTTGGCAAAGTTTTACTCCAAGGGGCATTTCTGCCAATAGCAAAGACTTGTACACATAAGGACGTACGGTGCAATTTGTCATATAACTCTTGGGGACTTGTTTTGTCAAGTCCCCAAAGTTATTTAACCACAAGGACCATGGCTGAAAGATACACATACACCTTCAAGGACCAACTTTGCCATTTACCCAAACCCACGCCTTGTCACCTTCTTTTTATAACCCGTTTTTCCCGCCTTTTTCCCCCACAAGCAAACTCACGGGTTTGCCTTCCCCCTTTTACCCTGCACCTCAAAAATCCCTGGGTAAACGTTTCCCCCCTCCTCCACTAAAACCCTAATCCCATTTGGCAATCCCACAGCTCCCCAAGGCTTATTCGACGGTTTAGATGATGTTTGGTTTTCTACTCACCAAACTAACACAAAAAACACACAACAAAGAAGCTTCCCAGCTTATAAAAGAAGAAGAAGACAGAGGTTGTAGAGTTAGTTTTTATTTCAGTTTGTAATTTTTTTTCGTATTTGTAAGCATTTTCTTTTAAGTTTTTGGAAATCAGCTTTAATCACTTGTACTTTGTAACTTTTAGCTTGTACTTTACGATTTTAAGCAATAAAATTTAGTTTTAAGTTTCAAGTGTTTTTCATTTCAAAATTTAAGCCGTTTTACTTTAATAAGCTCTCATAAGCTCATTTGAGCTTATTCTTGTTCATAAGCTCAAATTCAGTTAAAACTTGTTAAAAGTCATTTATTAACTTGTTTTGTTCACTTTACATCAAAATCATGATAACCTAAGTGCAATTTGGATCAATTTTGGAAGCTTTTGAAGAATAAGCTAAAAATTAGCTTATTGAGCTCTTAAGCTGGTTTAGAGGCTAAGGTAGCCGTTAGGAATTTGAATTAAGGCTACTCATTCAGAAAGAGTAGCCTAGTAGCCTGAGACTACAAAGTCAAGGTTTCATTGCTCTAACCTCATTTCAGCTTAATTTCAGTTTAAGATTTGCTTATTGCTCTTCATTTGTGTTCATGAATGCTTGATCATGCTTGATTAGTTGTTTTTTCTATCTGTTTTGAGTTTTTATTGTTTAGATATTATTAGATCTTACATTTCTTAAAAAACTGTCATTTAGTAAAAAGTAGCTAGGTGAGTAACTGGTGTAATTTCATTAATAAGCCTTAGTTTTAATTACTCAAATAGCTTAATTAGGTTAAGTAGAGCTTGAGTAGATAAAAGGTTTCAACAGTTTAAGCTTTAAAATAGATTGTAAGTCAAAATTTGTTTAGGACATTTATAATAACTAGTGTTTGGGTTAAGCTGTTTTGGACTCTAAAAGTCAACCAAATTCTGTCATAACACTTCACTTAGTTGTGTTTAGTCATATTACCAAGAGTTAGAAAGGTTTCAAGAGTTAGTTTGAAATTTTTCAAAGCCTTTAGCTTAATAAGCTTGAATTTGCACCAGGACAGTTTTAGTTTTAAGTAAAATTTGAAGAATAAGTGATTTTTAGCATAAGAGTGTTTAAACTTAGTTAATGTAGATCTTCATACATGAAATGAGTGAGTTTATGAGTTTACATTAAGAGTTTAGCCTGCACTAAGTTCTTGGTCAATTGCACCAGCAAACAACAGTACTAACTCAGTGAGTACTGTTGTTGCTCATTCCTTTACTAGTTAGATTTTAGTTCTTTTAATTAGGAGTTAGAATTAGATTTTAAGCATTTCATTAGTTCTCCATTAGTATAGTGTAGATAAGCTCTTAAATGTCATTTTCAAGCTTATAGATTAGCTTAAATTTGCCTGTAAAAGTAGTACAGCAGTAGTGTAAGAATTTTAGCTTATTTCATTTTGAATTTTCATTTCTAGTTAAAATTTTGAAAAACCTTTTATCTAGGTAAGATTTAAAACCATAGCATAGCTTAAATTCAAAATTTCAGCTTCCAAGGTTTAGGAATAAGCTGTTTAGCTTATTAAGAAAAGCTTAATTTCAGTTTTAAGGCTGAACTTGCACTTTTTAATGTCATTTTTCTTGTTATTCTTGTTAATACTTTGCTTATTTCTCTCTAGATAATCTTAGTATACATCATAAGCATAAAGTAGTTTTTTTTAGTTTTCATTTCATCTAGTAGTAAGCTTTGAAATAAGGCCTATTATCTAAAAAAAAAAAAAACTCTTAAACCACTAGTTTCTGGTCGAACTAGGAACATAAAGCTTATTTTTTAGCTTTTTAGTTGTTAAAATGTTGAAAGTGACTTTATTTCATTAATGTTGTTTAGAATAAGCTCCTTTATTGTTTGTGAGTTTGAGTTTTTGCTGAAATACTCACTTTTTCAATAAGCAAAAATAAAGCATTTCGTCTTAAAGGGTCTGTTTTGTAATATTGCAATAGTTTAAGGGTACCCGTTTTCATATAAGTGTAAATTTCCAATTGTTTTCCAGCCTACCCTTTTCTTTCTTTTATTACAGTTTCTACCCTGTTTTTGTTAAAAAATAAAATAGGTTTAATATTTTTCAAATTAGTTTTTATTAAATTAGGGTTTAGATTTTAATTGATAAAATTAGTGTTCAATTAGCTTATAAAAATTAGGGCTTCTTGTTCCATTGATTTTCTGCACCATTTAAGTAGTTAAAAACCATTTTTCTTTATTTTTCTAGTTTAATTTATATTTTCTAGGAATTTAAATAGATTTTAAGTAATTTCTTTTTCTTAAATAAATCATAGAAAATAGGAAAATAGTTGAAATTTTTTGATTCTTTTTGCAATAATTTTCTTTTTAAATCTAGTATTTTTGAAAAATAAAAGTAGAATTTTAGTTTTAATTTTTAGAAAAAGTTTATTTTTAGTTAATTCATTTTTCTTTAAAAATTCATAAAAAATTCAAAAATAGTTAAAAAATTCCAATTCTTTTTCCTAAAATTTTCTTTTTAAATTTGTGATTTTTAGGTATAAAGTTTGTTAAAAGTAGTGCTTTAGATTTTACGTAATATTTAGACTTGAAAACGACACATTATCATAGGCTTTTATCTCTTAAATGTAATGTAAATCTTAGAAAGATTGGACACTAGGACTCAAAGGATAGTTTGAGGAAGCGACTCGAATAGGTGGTTTGGAACAAAAGATTGCAGACAAGTATTATTATGTTCAAATTTTGTTCCGAGGTCACCCATTTCACCTTCTTCCTTATTCTACCACTCTGATTATTTTCTTATCTTATAGTGCAAGATGTAGCTGGTTTCTATGAATGTTATACGCGCCGGGCGCCGGCACATCAACACGTACTCTATAGCACTCTTATACTCACATAAACACCTCCCTAGATATAATTTTTATAGGCGTGAGTGCGTCCCAATTTTTTTTCTTTTCATTTTCTTTTAAACAAACACATCTCTTTAAAATAAAAATAAAATTACACTACATAAAATAAATATGACATTTCGTTTAAAATAAAAGTACAATAAATAAAGACACTACATTTTCTCGTTCGTTCTTGATGTCGTTGCCAAAGATGATCCACGAGATCATGTCGAATGTCGTTATGCACATGTTTGGCACATAGTTCCTTTTGTTTCTTTATGTGTGTGTCGCATCTCTCGATTCATGTACGTTGCATATTAGCTAAGCGATTAACACATATAGTTAAATTCCCCTATATGGAATTTTTAATCTTTTAGTATCAAATGGGGAGAAAATTGAGTGTTTAAGGTTGTTTGTAAGGTATTATTTAAGAAAGTATATTAACTAAGGAGAAAATAGAATGTTATAGGCTATTTGTATGATAAAAGTGGGTATTTATTGGATTAAAAGGTTTTTGTGTTGTTGTTGTTGAATTCTACCTGTTGCATAACTTCAAATTCAAAAAAAACCCAAAATATAAGCGTTGGTGTGATGGCGATGGAAACCATAACGACCCTATGGCGCGCCATGCGGTGCAGCATAACAGCCCCATAGGTGCCGTGTTTGGGCTATAACAAGCCATCGGTGCCCTGCAACGTGCTCTTTTAGTGCTAACGCTACATGGTCAAAGAAAAGAGAAATTGTTGTTTTGGTCACTCTTTGGACATATGGTTCACTATAAAGACCACTGTTGAAGTATATTTTCGTGAGTATGATTAAGCTTTAGTCCTTCTGAGGCTGTGGATGCTCTCGTGGATCTTCGCTGAAAATAAGAGAAAGCACCGTTAGCTTGCCTCAGGTTTTTAGTCCGAGACCAAGCTCTGGTGTGAGAATGAGTACTTGGTACATGCGATTAATAAAGAGATATGCGAGGTAGGAGGGATTAAGTAGCGGAGTGTGTGAACTTAACTTTTCGAAGACTGTGTCTATTTATACTACTCAAACATTGCCCCACGACACGAGTATTGTGGAGACAAGGTTGTCGTCTAGGTCAGCAATGTTGGTGATTTTAGTGTCATCAATCATTTTTGTGTAATGGTGATTTACCCGAGACCAAATGGATTTCAAGTTACGTTATAATACGAGTTCGGAGGTGTGGAGTGCACGCTTGTATAAACTATTAACTTGATTTCAAGTACGATAATGGTAAAGGTTGTGAATGTATATAAAGGGGTAAACACCTTGGATATTTTATATAGTGACAGAAATCCATTCATCACCATAGTGTTGCAATGGTTCAAAAGATATGACTGTTTGCATTAGTGACAGAAACTGGTCGTCGCTAATGGACATATGCCTTCAATGGGCTGCAGTTAGTGACAGTTTTAACTGTCACAAATTCGTTGCAGAAAGTAATTGAAGGGTTGTGACCATTTATTAAAAGGTGTGACTTTTCACCAAGAGACACAACTTTTCCCTACAACTACCATTTGTTTATTATACATAAACATGAAATTTGGTCTTTTATGAAGAACATGAAGAATCATCACAACACATACAATCTTCTCCATGTTTTGCTCTCTTTCTTGTGCCTAGAATTTGAGTGTTTTCTTGTCTTATCTCAATACAAATTTCGTGTAACCCAAGGCACAAATAGGGTCGAAATATTGTATTCGGAAAGTGAACTATACACGATTCAAGAATTTATCCGGCAATCTATGATTATCAAGACCCGAAAACCAACAATCGAATACAATATCCTCATCCACTACTTTTATATAGTGACAGAAATCCATTCGTCACCATAGTGTTGCAATGGTTCAAAAGATATGACTGTTTGCATTAGTGACAGAAACTGGTCGTCGCTAATGGACATATGCCTTCAATGGGCTGCAGTTAGTGACAGTTTTAACTGTCACAAATTCGTTGCAGAAAGTAATTGAAGGGTTGTGACCATTTATTAAAAGGTGTGACTTTTCACCAAGAGACACAACTTTTCCCTACAACTACCATTTGTTTATTATACATAAACATGAAATTTGGTCTTTTATGAAGAACATGAAGAATCATCACAACACATACAATCTTCTCCATGTTTTGCTCTCTTTCTTGTGCCTAGAATTTGAGTGTTTTCTTGTCTTATCTCAATACAAATTTCGTGTAACCCAAGGCACAAATAGGGTCGAAATATTGTATTCGGAAAGTGAACTATACACGATTCAAGAATTTATCCGGCAATCTATGATTATCAAGACCCGAAAACCAACAAGCAAGAGAATCATTGACGAGCATTAGGCTTGGTTTTCTTCGCTCGTGTTGTCGTGGTGTGCGAGTATGAGTCGTTGTGGGTCTCCTACTATTGCTTTCGTACTAATTAGTATAACTGTTGTTAGTGATATTTGTTGAGCTCTGATGTTAATACTCCTGGAATAGCATTCGCTCTTCCAGCTTCTTCTGGAGGACCGTTCCAGCATCGAACCCAAAAGTTATTATCCCATAATGATGACCATTAATTGTTATTAGCTCACCCGGATAAGCCAGAGGAGACTATACCTCATCATGTCCCCTCAGTCTAGTATTAATGCCTTGCAAAAGATATTATTGTTAGACCTGTGTTTTGTTAATCCTATCAAAGGTGTCCTTTCGGACTCTTGAACATCCACATAAGGACAACAGTAATTATGAGTTGTAAAAATCATCATTTTTGTTTGTTGCTTTTGTATCGGATAGGTTAGGAAGAAATTTGAATTGGTTGAGATGCAACTAGAGGTGATGTGGCCTATTTTTAGCCGTGAGATGGGCTCGTCAGGCCCACATCATCAACCATCATGTCGATTCGAATTCATTTACCCCGTATAAATAGTACATCCCCTTCGCCATTTTATCTTACCATACTCCGCCTAAAAACACACACAACTCCACCGGTGCATACGTCAGGCACCATTTTTACTGCGCATTTCTTGGTTTCATCTTAGGTATCGAACCTTTACCTCTTTCTTTTTTCTTTTATATATGATGGCTAAAAAGGATATCAATGTATTCACCTCTAGGCTTAAACAATCCAAACTAGATTCAATTATAGAAAAGTATAGGATTCCCCGAGAACTTCATCCCCGTCTGCCACCTCCGAATGGCTAAGGTGTACTTTTTGCAACTCGCTCCCCAAGGCCTAAATAAGGTTACTATGTTTGAGGTTTTGTGCCAGTCTCTTGATATGGAGCCCACGGTGATCTAGTTTCAGGTCTTCCAGACCCTCTCGGAGCAAGGGCATTGGTTTTCCTTTGCTAAGAGACGGGCATCGGTAGATGCTTGTATGGACGATAATAGATCTAGGTTGAAAGGGTAGAACAATGTGTTTTTCTATATCAATCGTAGGGCGATACCCCAGTATATGCCATGGAGGCATCCAGGCTCATGTGTTAACGATCTGGTTCCTAAGATTGGTTTCAATCCTGAGGATGTGAAGAAGTTAGGTGAGTTTGTGGTCAAGCTTCGCAACATTCCAATGGGGGTGCTTGTGATTTTGGGTTTGAGTAGAGCTTGGTGGAACCACCGATGTGATCCCGTGATAAGAGAAGGAAACAACGTCAATGTCGCGGGTGGGGGGCATTCTTCCTTTATATTTTATTAATTTCCTTTATTGATCTTGTTTTCTAACTATGTGTTTGTTTGCATTTATGGGCATCTATGATTTTCTGTTGGGAGGGCTCCGAGGTTCAAGCGGAGGCTCATGGACTTAGCTGCGTTATTCAAGAAAGGATACCGAACAACACCACTCTACCCGATGCTCCTAGAATTGTTATACCTACCCCTAGAGCAACTCGAGGTTACTCTTCCAGACGAAAAGGTTTTGGCCAAAGTTAAAGCCACCCGAAAGAGAAAAGCCTCTACTGCCGTGGGGACTTGAGCTAAAAGCTCTTATCGAAAGAGACCTGCTAGAAGGAGATAGTGGTTTTGGGGTGGGGGTGTTTTCCTTTATCTTTTATTAATTCCCTTTATCGATCTTATTTTCTAACTGTGTGTTTGTTTGTAGTTATAGGCATCTATGATTTTCTGTGCATGCTCGAGTGGGAGGGCTCCAAGGTTCAAGCGGAGACTCACATACTTAGCTACATTATTTAAGAAAGGATACAGAACAACACCACTTCACTCGATGCTTATAGAACTGCTATACCGGACCGTGCCACAGAACAACTCGAGGTTACTCTTTCGGGTGAAAAGGTTTTGGCCAGAGTTGAAGCCACCAGAAAGCGAAAAGCCTCTACTGCCGTGGGGATTTCAACTGAAAGCTCTCATCGAAATCGACCTATTAGAAGGAGCTCCAGAGCAGATAGTAGTTTGAGGCAACTGTCTAATGATGGTTCTGAGCAGGAGGATCAAGCAAGTGAAAGTCGTTCCTTGGATGGCGATGATTTAGATATGAACGATAGAGGTGAACAAAAAAATGAAGATCAAGTGTTGAATGTTCTTCCCCTGCGCTCCGTAGGAGTTGCAAAAGGGGGGAACGTTGGTTGCCAAGCTATGCCACCACCACAAGAGATCCATACCGAATTTGACCATCGGGGCTCTGGTGCTGATGATTTGGGAAACCAAGGTATTCCTCTTTCATATCTTTTACTCTTGTAATTTCTCTTAACTATTCTCCTTTTTCACCGATGCCGAAGTAGCTGATGATGCTCCTATGAACGGAAATGATTATGAGATTGATGGAGGCAATGATCATAGTCACGACGGTGGTCACCCAAGTACCATAACAGTCCTTTCAATTGAAAAGATTTTTCCTTCTTTTTTTCTTTTTATATTTCTAAGTATCTTTTCTTTGACTCCATATAATGAAGTTGATGTTGAAAATCACGAAGAGCCAGAGCAAGCCTCTTCGGTGCCAAATGACACTAGTGACCGTATTGAGAGAGAGATTGCTTCTCCAGTGCCTAGTCCTTATTACCTTCCGTATCCCTTTGAAGAGGGTGAACGTTCTAACCACGCCATGTATCTAGGGAGGAGTAGGAGGAGCATCATGATCCAGGTTTTCACATTATTTCAAAAGAGCGATCTGCAGTGTGCCAAGCTATGGTGGACCAGCTCCCTACTCATGTAGATCTTTTCTGTGTGGAGGGTCTGAATGATGACCAACTAATGGATAGGGTCAATGTCCTACACTATCAAAAAATGATCCATGAGGGAGAGTTGGTTGCTAGTTTTTGGGGTTTACTAAGACAGTATGATGATTTGCGGACTTCTAATCGGGTTATAAATGCTTATATGAAGCATCAAGTGGTTTTCATCAACCGTCTTAATGTCAAACGACCCAACCTACCGGAGTGAATCGCTACTCTTGAAGACCAATCTAAGACCATCGCTACTTCTCTTGCCAATGACAAAGAAAAATCAAAGGGTAGAAAGAAGTTGGTTAGATGTCAAGAGAAAACCATTGGGAGTTTTTTTTAACTTTTAAACCAAAGTTACCCGTTTATAGAAAGAAACTTTCATGTGCCCGTTAGAAGCCGCTTGAAAAGAAGTCTGATTAGCTCGTGAAAGCTCAGTCGGAGTTAGAGATCATGACTTCGGATGTGAAGGATCTTAAAAAATCCTTGGCTGAACGGGAGTCTGAGCTTCTTGGTTTAAAAGATGAGGTAGCCGAAAATGGGAGGATTATCACTGGCTTCCGAACTGCCTTGACCTCTTTCTTTTAATTCGGTTTTTAGACTATGGTACGAAGGTTAATACAAAGTGACGAGTTTAACAAGCTTCAAGGGTAACTATTAAATCATGCTATAAATACCAGATTTTAACAAGGTTTGCATTTAAACCCTACTGGAGAGCAGCTCAAGGCCGTCCTTGCCAAGCTTTCGGATTTTATATCGGGAGCTAACGTTCGGCTAGCCGAAGCATTGGCCCAAGTTCCTTCAACTTCTTATCCATTTTTTTCCAAGGTTTCCAAACATGTCAAGTATCCGTTGAAGCTTTGGAACCCGAGAAATTACCCATTGCCCCGTCTTCTAAGGTTTCGGAGTCAGCTCCTGAGGAGGTTTCGAGTAATGTCATCGGATATCACCAAGATGATGTCGGTATTGAAGAAAGTCATCATGGACCCAGTGATGCACTGCACAACCCTTCCTAGCCATTCAAATTCTCTCAAAAGATTCTTATTTCATTTATCACGGAGATTAACATGTTATCTATTGACTTCTCACTCCGAGAACGTTGATATTGAAAATGTGGCAGTCAACTCCAGCCTCCGATCACTAAAACCAAAGCGCACTAATCGAGTCTAGAGTCAAGAGATCAAATATAAATCTCAAAATGTCAAACTTTTGTTGTTCACTAATAAGAACACAAGTGGTGATAAAGAGTTTTACGCATTATCCTTGTGATCTTGCCAAAATATTTAGAGTGATACTCTTTAGTATTTCACAGTAACGAATGAAAATCCTTCTAGTGTCAACATCAAACAACACTAAGGTAGGTAACTTGTAAGATTCTTCATGAATCAAACTTGTGCTAACTAGAAAACCTAATGTGGTCCAGGTTATGAGAACTAACGATGTATTCCATTATTGATGTTTTCTTCACAGTTTACTTCAACAACTCACCTGTATTCATTGTTATCCTAACTTGAATGGAAATCTGGATTTAGGAACAACTAGTGGGAATATCGAAAAACGTCATTAACGTCTCTAGACATGTCCGTTTTAGATAGATTCACTCATGAATCGAATCCTGATGACACATGTATATTATTTATACTATGAAACCGCCTCACGGAACCAGAGGTTAATGTTACCAAACGTCAAGGAATGGACGAGACATTCCTTCATAACTGCTTTTATTTGCTAACCCTTATATGTACAGGTAACTTAAGGCGTAACCACCTCAGGTCCTAAAAAGTCAATCTCATTACCGCATACTCATACTCAAACTCCAATGTTATACTAAGAGCATCAAAGACTCAAGAAATCAAGAAAGTTTGGAATCTACAAAGTCAAAGATCTTTATCAAACGTCATCTATCAATATTAGGGGAGATTGTTAGGTCTTAGACAAAGATTTCTTTCAAGTTGATGCAAAGTATGAGTATGTTGGTTCAAAGCACATGGAGATTCAAGGATGCACATAATAACAAGAATGTATCAAGAAAGTATACAAAGAAAGTAACGGCCATCACCAATGTCAAGATCAAAGTATCGGTTACTTATATTAAGTGCATCAAAGACAAGGAAAGATTTAAATATCTCGGAACTCACAATCAAAGATAAAGGCTCAAGATCAAAGATCATAAAACATGAAAGAACAAAGTCTACTACAACAAAGTTAACGACCAAGACACAAGACCAAAGAAACATAATTTAATGCAAAGTGATTAACTGCCCCTTTGGGGGAGATTGTTAGGTCTTAATAAATATAAGCCAACAAGTAAAGTGTCAATAATCAATATAGAGAGTCGGTCATACATGATAGGAACTTTGTATGTAATGTATTAGACTAGTAGGGATCTCAGGCTCAGGATTTAAGCTAATATTCTCTATGTTAGAGGTGTAAAGCCTAACCAAAGCCGTGCCTGGCCCATGAAACACGTTAGGTCTGACCCATAAAGCCTGTAGTATAAATACCCCTATCTTCATGTGAAGAGGGGGTGTGAGTTCAGTCAACAAGGAATCCACCAACCTCTTTTTTCTCTCTATTTCTTTACTCTATCTTGCAACTCTCTCTCTCTCTTCTTTCTCTATTTAGAAATCATGATATATGATTGTGAAATGACATAGATTAATGTTAGAATTAATTGTATGTTTTATTAGGCCTATATTAGGTTAGTTTAGTTTAGGCCCATTTAGATATTAGGTTTTCTATGTTTTCTATAAATTCCCTTGTAAACTCTTTCATTATAATCAAGGCAATACAATGTAATCAAAACAGATAATGTGAACAGGGGACAAATGTACCATAATCTCACTCCCAAATCAAATTTAATCCCAAATGAATTTAATGAATCGTAAGTTTAAGTAGTTGCGCCCAACGTAAGTAGTTCAGATCGAAAACCTATATTTCAAACAATTTTAAAGAAATCAGATAAACCCTAATACCATATTGACCATTAGTTCATTATATACAACGCGCTACAACAAAATTGAACTCAGCAGGTTAGTTAACATCAAGACTTACGAAGTTGGCCTAATTCTTTGAAGTAAATGGCCTTATTATGCGTATCAGAAAATGTACTTTGTAAGTTCAAATATGTATTGTTCTACTTAACTTTGTAGTATAGTATATAGAATCTGAACACAAACACA
>BQNB010161850.1:0-14631 GCA_026074375.1 Tanacetum coccineum | reverse complement strand
CAGACACTTGTTGGACATTTCCACGTAATTCGCAGAATCATTCATAACAACAAAAGAATTCACTTTCACAAAAGTTTTCACATCCACAGAGGAATTCACAACAATAGTCACAATATCTTGAGAAATGATTTGATCCAAGAGTCGATCATTTTCAATCAAAAAATGTTTCTTTTGAATTTCAAAGCACTGTTTGTCTAGATGATACTGTTGAACCGCAGCTTCCATTTGATTAAAAACTGTTTGTACTTCCGTTATCTCATTTAAAAGATCTTTATCAAAAACATTAAATATGTCTTTTAAAGTCTTTAAAAATGGAATTATTTCTTTTTGAAAAATAGTTTTTGTGTGTTCAAACCCCCATTCCCCTTCTGTTAAAGCATTGGGCGTGATCCGCTTTTGCACGACATTGTCAAATTGGCCAAGATGGTATTTAAGCTTTTTAAGCTTGCATTAACCAGGATTACCTTAGGAAGTTCCCGAGGAGCCTCAATTTTGACAGACGAAGAAGCAGATTGGTCAGTATTAGGGTGTAAAGCTTGTTCATCAGACAGTTCTCGTTGTGGGACAAAACGTTTACCAAAATCCGCAAACTGTACATTTTTTGTTAACAATTCAGTTGCATTGCAATTTCAAGAGAAATGCAGTTTTGTTCAAGTTCATAAAATCTTTTTGAAAGTCTATTATACTCATCTTTTTAACCATGTTGTGTTGTTTGATAAGCTTAGCTTTAAGTTCACAGATCATTCATAACAGCAGAAGAGTTTCCTTTCACAAAAGTATTCACATCCACAGAAGAATTTACAACAATATTCACAATATCTTAAAAAATGATTTGATCCAAAAGTCGATCGTATTCAATCAAAAGTTGTTTCTTTTGAATTTCAAAGCACTATTTGTCTACATGATACTGTTGAACCGCAGCTTCAATCTGGTTAAAAATGGTTTGTACTTCCGTTATCTCATTTAAAAGATATTTATCGAAAACATTAAATATGTCTTTTAAAGTCTTTAAAAATGGAATTATTTCTTTTTGAAAAACAGCTTTTGTGTGTTCAAACCCCATTCCCCTTCTGTTAAAGCATTGGGCGTGATCCGCTTTTGCACCACATAGTCAAATTGGCCAAGATGGTATTTAAGCTTTTTAAGGCTTGTACTAACGAGGATTACCTTAGGAGTTCCCGAGGAGCCTCAATTTTGACAGGCGAAGAAGCAGATTGGTCAGTATTAGGGTGTAAAGCTTGTTCATCAGACAGTTCTCGTTGTGGAATAAAACGTTTACCAAAATCTTCAGATAATTAATTTAACTCAGCATAATTAATTGGTTTAATATTAACTTTCTTTTCTAAGACCATTGGATCACTTTGTTTTAAAAGCATTTTGGATCGACTCTCTTCCTCAAGCATCAAAGTCTCTTCAGAATCAGCAATTGAAATCACATTGGTTTCCTTAGCAATAACACTACCATCATAAAGCATTGGCCTAATCTGCTGAGCTTTCTTAAGATAGAAAGGATTTTGAAAACCAAGAGCTTGTTTCAGGTTGTTATCATAGAAAACTTGTGGTTTCGTGAGCATATGCACAGTTTGCGCGGATTGACCCATTTTACAAACAATATTGTCCAGTTCTTTAACTTTCTTTTCCAAAGCAATTTCTTTATCAATATTCTTAGCTTCCTTTTCCTTGGATTCGTTTTTGAAAACATTAAATGTTTTTGTTAACAATTCCTTTTCCTTTGATTGTTCAGAAAGAGTTTGTTTAAGATAGTTAATTTCTTTTTCAAAATCCGCAAACTGTGCATTTTTCTCCCGAATTATATCATCCATTATAAGCTTTTCTCGAGTACTTAAATCCACATTTTGTCTTTCTTCTAGCAATTTTACCCGTTCTTTGTATCTTTCAAGCTCAGCAGATAAGGATTCATTGGCAATTAGATTGTCCTTATTGACCTTGTTACAATTAGTTACTTGATTTGACAGTTGTTCAAACACAGATAATATCATGGCATCTTGTTGTGCAGAAGAATTTGTATCCTGAACAGCTGCATTTTATGTTTCAAGCAGATACTGAGAATAAGGAATGATATTGCTATCACTTGTTATCTCATTCTCTAGATAATTCACAAGATGAGTTTGTTCACAATACGACATCTCTTGCACGCTTTGATTTAGCATATCAGTATGAGTGTTTTCAGAGTGAGGTACCTCGGAAAGAACATCTGATCCGTAACTAGACAAATTGGCCATAAGAACTACCTTGGCTATAGAGAAGTCATCACAGTCAGAATCATAAGCATCCAAATCATTTTCTTGATAAGCTGCATTATGTGTAATGACTGTTTATGTAACTGGACCTTCTGCAACTCCAGGGTCTGCCAAAAATTACAATTCCTCCTCATTCAGAACTTTACCAGATCCTTGTGCTTCAACCAAAAGAACTTTATCCCTAAACCATGTAGCATCTCTTTTCCTCTTTGGCTTTGGATACTGTCTTGCCATGTGACCTTCCCCTTGGCAGTTAAAACACTTCACAACTATTTGTTGACCTGAATTATTCCCACCTATTCCTGAGATGTTAGCCCTTGTTCTAGAAGTACCAGCAGCAAATAAACTTTGTCTCCCCTGAACTGGTTGAACAACCACTCTTCCATCATGAATAGTTGCTTGTTGTCTTGGGTTGGAAGAATTTCTTAGCTGATTGTTGGTAGTAGGAAAACGAGATGAGACGACAATAGACAAAAATGACATCATTTTGTTAATGGCATCAATAGGGTCATCTCCTTGCTTAAACACAAGAACTGCTAGATCGGAGTCTGTTTGAGGAAATTCAACCAGATGTGTTTGTTGATTAACTGGAGATAGTATATTCAATCTGAGGAATAGATTGTGGTTCTGGACAAGCATCTTGATGTAAAGTGGATGAGTAAGCATTAGGATGTGGTGTTGATGGATAAGTGATTGCATGAGGTGTGGATGGATTGATAAGTGTTGAAGTGGATCTTGATTGCGTTCACACATAATACAAGTGGATCTTGATCCATATTAAGGAGACTGAGATGGTGAAAATTGTTGTTGGAACTGAGGATTGTTGTATGATGATTGATAAGTGTTAAAGTGTCATGGTGTCATATGATGATTAGCAACTAGTGCAAGTGGATCTTGATTGCGTTCACACATAATACGGACTTCATTTGCATGGAGTTCATGTTGTTTAAGATATGCATGAAGCTGATCAAAGTTGGTGGTATGCAAATCTCTTACAAGTTTGACATCAGTCACAAACTTACTCCATTTATGTGGAAGACTGTTTAAGAACTTGGTATTTACTTAAAATTGTTCTAATTTCATAATGTAAATGTTCATGTCATTGATCAGCTAAGTAAATCTCAAGTAATATTGATGAAGTGATTCCCCCTTGACGTGAGCAAACTTATCAAATGCATCATACAGTTTACACTCCCTTTCCTGCTTTGTTAATGAGGTACCTTGCATTAGTAGTTGAACTCTTTCCCATAGATCCTTGGAAACTCTGTGATGATTAACGAGAGAATAGACATCAGATGGTAGTCCTTGAAGAATGATATTAGTTGCCTTGAGATCATAATCAGCTTGAATTCTCTCAGTTGCAGACAATTCCTCATATTTCTTTGTCCTGGTCACACCATTTTCTTCAATCATAGGCCAAATGAGTGGACCATGTTCAACTGATTCAAGTATCATTATTCCATGCTCTCTGTTTTGCATGTAAAGTTCCATTCTGCTTTTTCAGGAATCATACAGGTGTTTTACCAACATTGGTGGACGATTGTCAGCACCATAGAGTATCATGAATTCAGCAAGAGTAGACATTGTTACTTTGATGTTATTAGATTACTTATTGATCAGACAGTGATAAGAAGTAATTGTGTTAAAGTGAGTTGGGTTTAAGTGTTTTAGAACTTAAGAATACACGGGATTTTACTATTCTTGATTAAACTGGAAAATAACATTTCAGGGGATTTTACAAATCAAAGAGATAAACCGTATAATTCAAATTAAGATTAATTCGCCTCTGAATAAGTGATTAATTCGCCTTCAACAAGAAATAATTAATTCGCCTTGTATTAGAAGAAATTAATTCGCCTTGAGTGGAAAAATATTAATTCACCTTGCACTAACAAAAATAATTCGCCTTGTGAAGAAAAGAAATTAATTCGCCTTGAGAAGGAAGGTATTAATTTGCCTTGCACTAGAGAAAGATAATTCGCCTTGTGAAGAAAAAATTAATTCGCCTTGAGAAGGAAGGTATTAATTTGCCTTGCACTAGAGAAAGATAATTCGCCTTGTGAAGAAAAAATTAATTCGCCTTGAGAATGAAAGTATTAATTCCCCTTGCACTAGAAAAGGAATTCGCCTCACAAGAAAGACCTTAATTCGCCTTCAAGAGAATCCTTAATTCGCCTTCAAAAACAAATGCTTATTCGCCTTCAAGAACAAATTCTAATTCGCCTCCTACAAAACGAACTTCAACTTTTCTAAAACACTAAAAGACTCTCTTTTTGACGTTTTTACTCAAAATTTCATGTACAACTTACCTATCTAAGCCTACTAGAACCTTAAAAATACAAACTTTAAACTTTTTAACACAAAAATTTTCAAATCAAGATTTTGGACACAAAAGTACTTTTTGAACCAAAAACCTATTAAAATAAAGATTTCTATGAATTTTCCAAAGGTTTTGCTTGTACAACTAGATAATACTAAGATAAAGGAAGAATAAAGTAGTGAACTTTATAGTTTTTAAACCCTCAAAAGGTGAAAACCTTTTGAATGAATCGAACCACTATACGAACAAAAAAACAAGAAGAGAAGAACGCACACAAAAAATTGATTATCACCCCATGGCTCTTGATACCAATTGTAGAATCTAAGTAATCTTTTAACACACAAAGAACTATGAAGAAATCTAGAGAGAGAAAGAGTGTGGAAGGTTGCTTCTAGTGAGAGAAAGTGAAAGAGAAAAACATGTATTACCATGTGTGAAATGAAACAACCAACACCCATTCCATAGCATAGAAAGGATTTAAATACATTGTATGGCCGGTCATGGCCTTGGCTTACATGGGCTTTCTATGGGCCTTGGGCTAACTAGCCTACTTAGTTTCCAAATATTACTATACGAGCTATCTAACGATATTAATAGAAGTGACCGATACTTTCGTATTCCTAACAAAATTTCCACACGAAAATACTTGCAATTATCTTATAAATACTTGAATTTGACACTTTTATGGTTATTTTGTTGTTTTCAGGTAAAATGCAAGTATGAGACAAGAAACACGAGAAATGGACCAAAAAATGAAGAAAACACGGATTCTTACGAGACTTTACGGCGTAACCCCTACGATAGTGTTACGCTGTAACCTAATCAAGGCAAGACACGTCATCCAGCAGCATTACAGCGTAACCACATGCAAGGTTTACGCCGTAACATTATTATTATGGAAGGCTGAGTCATCCGATTCAGCATTACGGCGTAACATGGACACTTGATTACGTCGTAACATCTTTTAAGCTTGCAAGATGGAAAGTATGGGTCAGCAGTTTACGGCGTAAACCTCTAAAAGGTTACGTCGTAACATATTCTAAATCTATAAATAGAGGCCTCATTCAGACGATTCGACGTCAACCATTCCACCATAGCTCTAAGAAGCGACCAAGGCTTCTATACCTCGAAGAATTCCACCAGAAGTCCAAGGGAGATCACACTTAACTTACTTTTATATTTAATCGTTCATAAACCACATCTGTAAGAATTATGAGTTTTCAATCCAAGATTACCTTTATTAATTCTTGATGTGTTGTTGCTATGAGCGACTAAGCACTTCAAGTGCTGGCCTAGTCATGAATCTACTATCGTTATAATGTTTGTTTCCTGTTAGATTATAGTTTCATTAGGTATCATTTGACTATCATGTAACCCTGGGTTTTGGTAGTATTGCGGATGGTTTAGATAATGTTAATCCTGTTATTAGATTACCAATTGAACATGGGATTAGTAGGGGTACTAGGGTAGGTTTAAAACCCTATCCCTAGTGTAGGAACTAACCAGGTTACCGCCTCTATCACTTAATATACTTAAAAAGCACAGGAACTCTTTCAGAGAGGGTTAATAATCTATAAAGGTTATTAGACTAGTTCTTGGGATAGTTGGGATTAATCACTATGACTTGGTTGCCCTACCTTCGCGACTTTCGAGGGATTCGGGATCGCGGGAATTATAGGACAGACTAAAGATATCTATTCAGGTATGTCGACTTTAGAAACCACCAATAAAACCATGATGTAATATTGCACAGGAAAACGTAGTTATAACGGTAGTAATGAAATGGCTAGGCTAGCACGCCTTTCTCCCTGATATCTTCTATTACTTTTAATTTTTGCAATTTACTTTCTTGTTATTTCATAAAATCAACTTAAAACCATTTTTAAACGTGACAATTCAAATTAAAACTAATAAGACTTAGCTCTTAGGACGACCTCGGATTTACCATCTCTACACTACTCACGATCGGGTTCTCTGCCCGTTAGTGCGTTTGTTAGGTGAATCGAGTTTTATAAATTTAAAACTTGAACAAAATATATTTTAAAATAAAATACGCATAAGTGTGTCTCACATATACCAAGAGATTTTCCGAAAAAAGGATGAAGGGTGGACTGTGACACGCACCAAGGAGTAAAGAAGCTGAAGGAAAGTCTAACTTAAAAACTTAGCTGAAAAGAAAAGTGCTTCTCGGGAGACAACCCAGACAGATTTTAATTTATTTTAGCAAGTCTGTCTTCCCATACATCAATATGGCGTATCCGCTTCATACCATACGGCGTATTGAATGTCTAGACGTTATCAGTCCTTTATTTTTCTGCATATTTAAAACATTATTGTCAGTTCTGTATATATGGCTTATTCATTATATGATACGGCGTATTTAGCAGAACTGACCCATATAGATACTTTTTACAGGTTTCTCCATACGGCGTATCTAGGTTTTTGGATACGACGTATTGGTTGCCCGTACAGTTTATTTTTATTTTTTTATTTTTTATCAACCGTAAGATACCCGAGATAGGATTGCATAGTTTTCTTATACTTTGCACATGACCTCGCTAGAAAGAAATCGACAATGTTGGTGGGGTATCCATAATCTGGAATCCTATGTGTGTTGTAGTCATGCTGGAATTCAGACGCATTTACAACACACATTCTTTCTGTAACACCCCCAAAAATCATAACGCAGCGGAATACCACTTGGGGTGCTACTTCATAATACACAGCGCTAGATACAAGAGAACGACCTCTAAATGTGTCGTTTGCAAAATAATCTCGTTGATTTCCTTGAAATTGTTATAACATTTGTCCCATAATTGCATCACCATGAAAAACTTGAATGTATAGACTCCAATGCACTTCTAGTAAGCCAAGTATCTATATCACATGAGAAAAACATGCTTAAAATGGTCAACATAAAGTTGGTGAGTTCATAGGTTAGTTTAAATATGAATGTATTAGTTTAAATATGAATGTAATCCACTGTATCATCACAGTACCATGTAAAAATCCCAAAGATTTATAAAGAATGCACGACACATTTTATGTCACCAAAAGTACCAATCTTATCCCAAAGATTTATAAAGAATGCATGACCAATTTAATGTCACCAAAAATGTTTCAAGTATGTATTGCCATTTTATTCAAGGCAACGTAAATATCCATGTGAGTATAAAACAATGTTTACGATTACTCTAAGCTCATGAAACTGAAGCTAATAATTCATGTAAGAATTCTTATGTATTTGTTGGGGGGCCCTGTAGTCCCAACGTGATCCGACATGTTATAACGTTCGTTTACCTAGTGATAGCTAATCACCCGAACGGGGATTGTCAATCCCGAATAGATCTATTTTATATCATTCGCGTGGACATCACGCTATAACGTTCGTTACCGGCGATAGCTAATCACCCGAACAGGGATCCACACCCGAATAGATCTATTTCATAACATTCGCGCTCACCCTCCAAGTGATTTACAGTTCATGACGCTGTGACGTAGACTTATATATACCCATCACAGGTGTCCCCTCCAAGAACACCCGGGTAGTGATTTAAAGAACATATATTCCCATTACCGGTGTCCCCTCCAAGAACACCCGGGCAGTACCGTTTTGTCATCATTTCAATCCGCTTAAGCTAATCCGTAATCCTTTCAAAAGTAAAGTACATATATTTGTGACCAAAAATGAAGTCAAGTAATATATCCCATAGCGAGCTATGTAAAAGAGTATGTGAACCAATTTGTAATCAAACATGTAAATGCATTTGTAAACAAGCATGTATCCCCCTCGCGGGTTTATAAACATTCAAAAGATTGAAAAGCGAGGTTATGAAACTCACCTCGATGATGAAGAACGATTGACAGATAGGCATCTAATATGCACAACACGAACGGAAGACGAAGCAGCTCGAACAAGAAGTTGCAACTAATCTTAACGGTTAAGACCCACTAGCCTAGGATAATGAATTTGGGTTTCCCGATGAATGGTTACGTCAACGCGACACGTTGATAAAAGATTTAGATTTAAAGTTGTAATATCTTGGTGGTTGGTTAAATAAATAAATTGAAAATATACGCTAAGTGTGTAATATATATTCTTTATATATTACATATGAAAAATAACCCTTATATAATTCCTACCGTGAATTATATAACAAAGACAATCAATCCAAAGATTAATGAAAAGTATAATATACCTTGCAGGTATTATATAATAAGTGTGAATAATTAATTAAACCAATTAGTTTGACAACCATTTAATTAATGAAAAGGCTTTGTACAAAGGTTGACACATGTCTTAACGTTATGAATTAATCAAACCATGTTTGTAACAGTTTATAACCATTATAAAATATAAAATTATATTTTATAAATTATAAATTATATTTCGTTTCTTCGACAGTTCGTGTCTAAAACAGTTGTCTCAATGTAAAAGTATAGTTTTCATTCATTGGTGGGGTTATTGTACAGTTATAATTTAATATATCATTAAAATATAACTTAGTCCTTATTACCGGGTTTCTAAAATAATAGAAGTTTTAGTAAAACACTACTAAATAACGAAATTTTTATATAAAATTTCTTCATGACCTTTCCGTTTATAAAACGATCCCAAGTCGAAAGACTTTGTTGTAAATCAACTTTCCCAATTTAATTTAACAGAATACATTCTAACAATTCAAGTGTGTTTATTTATTATCGTTTAATAAACATTATTTCCATATTGTAATATCATTACGAATCATAGTATTTTAAACTCGTCACTAGTCTCATATAATGTATCCGAAAAATAATAATTAGTCACATTTATTTAACCAATTAACCACCGGTCCGATTTTAATATTTATATCAAATCTTGGTATATTTTTATTAGTTAAGGTTATATATACCAAACGAACCCTAGTTGTTTCGCTAAGCCAAACGCTCCCTTATTCGATTTCTGATGTCCTAAACGCACCCTTACAGCCTTGTTGTTAACCCAAACACACCCCTATGTCATTTTCTGTTAAACCAAACACCCCCGTTTGGCAAACGTTTGGCAAAACTGCAAACCAAACCACTCCCCGTTCTGGCTATTATAAACAGCCAACCAATACACCCTTGAATTTTCACTTTTCTCCACCAAACGCACACTAATCCATTTTCTGTACAACCAAACAGCAAGGACCACGTCAGTGCGAGTCTGTAAAACCAAACGCCCCTTTAATGGCGTTATATAAATAATCAAAACGCACCACCTTTGTTGTTATTTTCAGCAACGGAAACACAATACCTTGCTGTTGTTTAAACTCGGGAACCCAACACACCCTGCGTGTTAGGAAAATATGTAAACAGACTTATCAAATAACCGTGATATCTATTAAAGTAAAGTCTGACAAGTTATAGATTAGTACTGTTAAGTATAAGAAGTTACTCTGGTAAGCAAGTCTTAAGTCTAGCTATGCTTTAAACTTCTCCGTTTTGGTCAGAAATAAAAGTTTCTAAAACTGTTTGGTCATAACCATTTATTTTAAAATGTCTGTTCGTAATTTAGTAATAGCTTATCAATTACGGCGTTGATAGATTCTTTATTAGAAGAGCATAAAGTCATCTCTTATCTATCACTTAATCAAAAAAATCATCTTAAATAAAATCTCTTTAAACAGCCGTAACTTTTTTTATCCTCAGCGGTTCCACTTTAACGCCATCTTATCAAAAAGGGAACAACGAAACTAGTAAATAGTATTGTAAACATATTTCATATCGCTCATCTCGTTATTGAGACGTATTTCCACAAAATTCAACATAGTTAATACCTGCATAAGCCTAACAGCAATTTTAGTATTTGATCTTGTGTTCGTCTAGGAATAAGGTATTGATATACCGCTCAGTATTTATATTCACAGCATGTCACTTCTAGTCATGTCAAGGCTCTTCAGATCCTGTACATAGGACCAACAAGAGTGGTATCAGAAGCCACATATAGGGACTTTGCAACAAGATATGAACATAAGATCAAAACCTTCTATATTTTTCCCATTCCAAATCAAAATAAATCACCGTTCTCATCCTGCAAACGATATTTTTCTCTTCATGATGATGAGGAACTTTCCTTACTGGATGATGTCATTCTTATTAGGATTGGAACTCCTGTTCCCTCAGCTTATCCATACCACTCAGAAAACAGGACGGTGAGACAATCTGACACACCCTATGCTTAAAAAACAATATAAACTACAAAAAACCAAATACCACAAATACACCATTATTAAACATTATACTGCCTCCCGATTTCTTGTCTTCAACACATCACTCCAAAACTAACTCGATTTATGAGCTGCATTCTCGTGGATGCGATGGAATGTACTCGAGAACTTTATTCTCTTGAGTACTTACTTAGATAAACTAGTAGGACACTGGAAAAATATTGATTTTCTACACTATGGGAACCCAAACGAAAGCGTGCACCAAATGCAGTATCTATTTGCATTGCGTGTAGTTACAGGCGGTTTTCTTCCTCCATCCATAACACACATCGCAAGAACAGTTTGCTGATGAGAAAGGAAATGAAAAAGCTAGAACACCTACGATTTGCCGGGAAGTCCAATAAGGATTTACTAACACTCACTTTTATACAATTGGGCTAAATAAGAAACTCTTAATGGGCCATAAGGCCCAATAACAATTAAACTACTTACGAAACACGATGGACCTTGGTTTAACAATATGATTAACTTGTGGACTCAATTTGAATTAAATGTGTATAAAATGTACTTAAATTTTACATTCGGACTAATAATGGGCTTTTGAGCCCAATAAGTGAAAACTAGTAAATATAAATGCTTAAGGCGGATTTTAATCAACCTATATTCATATAAACTTAAAACGATTAAATGGTCGTTTGAAAAGTGCGTTTTGACGAAACGTCATATAAATGTGGATTTTGGCACTTTGCCGGAAAACTATTGAAATTGGAAAAGTGGTTGGAATTAAGGTTTGAAAACCTTGGTAAACTTTTACAAACAAACGGGTCACGCTGAAATTTTATAAAATAACATACACTTAGAAAATATTTTGGGGAAAAACTTATTTTCATAAAGGTCGACAAAAGGACAAAATTCACAAATCATTAAATAATAATTTAGATTTAGTAAACGTTTTTAGTAATTTACAATCAGCAAACTAAGACTTTTACTTATAACCGTAATACGAACTAAATTCTAAAATCTCGGCAAAAAGACGAAATAATAATATATTAATATTTTAATACCTGACTAAAAGACGAAAAACATAATTTTTATGTGAAACTTCTAACACCTATTTTGTTAAGTAAAAACACTGTAATGTCTATATTAATGTCGTATTATCAAACTAATCTGGGGTAATGGGTTAAATTACTAAAACATGTTTAATTTTCTTTTATTTTATTTAAGCCTTGAATCCTAATTCTTTTATCCTCAATTTCTCAAATCCTATTCTATCTTAATCATTAGTTCTATGATTCTCAAATCATCTATTATTATTGCTATATTTAAATTCTTAAATTCTAATCTATCTAAATTCTAAATTCTATGAATCTTAGTTATTTTTCTAATATCTTCTTTTCTTAGATCCTCGATTTCTTAGCACTCATTTCGTGTATGTCTCCGTATTTATCCAATAAATCTCCCGGCTATCATGTCGTTATTCCTTCCTTGACCAGTTCTCATCGGATTTACTTCTAAATTCCTAGCATTTTATCCAGTCTCGAAACTCAAAATTCTTTTCTCAAATAATACTTATATCGCACTTTGACCTAAGTTCATCTAGTTAAATACTTAATGAAATCTTTTATAAACAAGTACACAAAACATTTTCTCACAAACTCTAAGGCAAACGCTTGTACAATAGGTTATTTTTGTAAAACATGTTGCTAAGTGAAACTTATTAAATAGGTCGTAGCCGTGTACCGTTGTGCATTTAGTTAGAGATCATCCACTTTTTATCTACCATTATCTTATTTGAGGTGAGTTCTAGTAGCCCCACTTTTTAAACTCTTTTCCATTGGGCGAAAATGATACTCAAAACTTATTTCAACTACTTTTAATATTGTGCAAAATCTTTTATTTATTTTTGGGCAATGCTATGTGCCTATGCTTGCCTATATGAATGCTATGTGAACACTATGTGAATGCTATGCAAATACTATGAGATCTATCTATGCGAAGTTTCAATGTGAATTTCTGCCCCACACTATTTAGCCGACTGTGTAGCTCCAGCTGGTAGGCGATAGGTCTGGAGGACTATTAGCGCGCGTAGATTCTATTGTTTTGTTGAATTGGGTTAGGATACCCTGTTATGTTATGTTGAAGTGTTGATGATTTAAATTCTGTTATATGCATTCTACTTTCATATTGCACAATTCTCCACTACTTATACTCTGGCACAGCAACTGGGTTTATACTCTAAACCTACGAGCTCACTGATGAGGTGTCATTTTATACACTATTTCAGGGTCATTTAACCCCTTAAATCATGCAAATATGCCCAGATTATGCGCTTAATCATTTGTTTTTAGGTTTTTAGCACTTGGATGGCATTTAGAGAAAATACACGTGACTTGGGCTCATTTAGAGAAGAAACGGACAAGATTACGGACCTATACCAAATCTCTTGAAGAATCATGTTCACGGAGCGTGGAGACGGCGTCGCATGCATAAAGCGACACCGTCGTGATCTATCCAGTAACGGCGTCAAAAATCTAGTGACGACGTCAGGACGTGGCCGACTTAAAGAGGATCTAGAATCATCTACATGGCGACGGTGTCAGGACCTCAAAGCGACGCCGTCGCAGCGATTTGTGTATATATATTAAGCTGAAATTTGGGTTTTAGGTGTGTAACTTTGTATAACTTTTGGGAGACGAACCCTAATAGTTCCAGCAGCTTTTTAGGTCGTTTTTAAGGCCTCAAAACCCTATTGTAACTACCATTAATCCATGTTTTAATCAAGTAAGATTCTTTATCATTAATCATTCAATATGTCTATGTGTTGTTTGATTGATTCATGTTCTTGCTTTATCTTTAACATGTTAGGCTAAACCCTCGCTTGTATTTACTTATGATTGTATGAAACTTAGGTTGTAGATCCTATTGATGTTGCTCTTGTTGATGGATGTGCGCGTTAGGCTTTAGAAAACTAGCCATAAGATATTAAATTGGCATAGACGTCTAGAGAAACGCGAGTAGTGTAGAAACGGTACCATCAGTAACAGTCTTCATATTACCTTACCCCTAATATGGTTGATCCCTCTTTAGATATTTCACATGCATTTAATATACTCTTAGATGCTTTATAATAGTCTTCATACTACCTTGCCTTAGCGGAATATTAAATAGACGGTGGGTTCGTGTAATCCGTTCATGACTTAGGAAATACTTGCACAGATCATCACAAGTGTGACAAAGCAACAGATCTAGGAGGAGCAATCTGATTAGTAGTGTATGATTAGGTAAATACATCTTTTTATCATAAAGTTATCACCAGTAGTATAGATTATATTTAGTTTAATTAATCAGTTAAACAAACCAACCTCTCAAACCATGATATTTACATGCTTTCTATAAAACATAAATCCATAAAAAGAATCTTCTCTCAACCCTTTAGAATTATGTTACACAGTGTTCGAGCCTTCCCAACCTATTCCCCTAGAGAACGATAACAACCCCCGAGTCTTGCCTATACTACACTGCAACCATTAGGTATACCGCCTAGGGAGTTGTAAATCTTCGTGTTGAAGTCCTACGACCCCGCACATCAAGTTTTTGGCGCCGCTGCCGGGGAATAGTTAGGTTTCGATCATTGTTTAACTTAGTTCTACTCACTTGATTCCTATCAAGTGAGAATTTTAATTCCAGTACATTAGCTTTCTTGTAGTCTAATTTTCAGATGAAGGAAATATTTATTTTTGAAAAAACATATTTTCTGATCAAGGAGCTGTAGTCGTTGTTTGAGAAGTCAAATGTCATTTAAAAAAACATATTTTCTGATGAAGGAAATATTTATTTTTGAGAAACAACAAACACCATA
>BQNB010161849.1:0-14631 GCA_026074375.1 Tanacetum coccineum | reverse complement strand
TTCAAACATCATAATTAATACAAGAGTAATTGTTTTAGCCAAGGTAAACTAACAGAGTTAACGAATGATACCAAAAACTGAACGATTACAAAAGTTTAAGAAATTACACGTTGTCTTATATGTATTGGAATGCGTTGCAAGACCTCTTTTGCTCTTTTTCTCTTCTGAAATTTAACTTTTGTGGTTTAGATATCGAGAATATGATTTAGCACACTTAAAACTCATTTTTAAGTTTTCTATTTATACTGTCTAGTAGTCGGTTCGATACGGCGTATCTAATGGGTTGGATACGGTGTATTAGGGTTTCTTGGAGTAGGGACCACGTTTGATATCTTCCAGAATATTCACATGCCATATATCCAATACGGCGTATTGGTCTTCTTTGGATACGGCGTATTGGGCTTGTTTCCTTCGTGGTCTTTGGTGAGTGCAGGCACGAATACGCCGTATCTTCCTTGATGGATATGGCGTATTGGTAGTCAGAATCATTAATCTTCAAAATATCTTTGTTTAAGCTCCAGAATGCACGCCTTTTGTTAATATTCACCAAGTACTCCGTAATTACTGCAATTCTCAAATATAAATGATTAAGTAACAATTCTTTGCAATAATTATTTAAAATGGGTTAATTACATGGGATAAATGATGCTATAAAATAGATGTTATTTGATGTCATCAAATATCCCCCCGCTTGAATCCTGCTTGTCCTCAAGTAGCCTTTAGAAGTTTATAAAAATGTATCCCTAAGGATATTTTCTGTTAAAGCATTTATTTGATCTATTACAAGTACACAACCAAACACCTCACGAAGTAGGAAGATGAAAACACTCAAATCACTCAACTATTCTATCATAAGCTCGGCAATGATACACATCTCCACCGCTAAAGCTAAGGAGTAACAAGTTTATAAAGGTAAATATGGGTTTATATGACACGGCTTAGGGTCGATTACTCTAACTGTAACAACCATGACTTGAGCAGGTTAGTCAAACCGTTAGTGTTGACTTATGTATCTGTTGTAATGTATGGTTTATGTGTTATTTGTGTTTATACATGTTTATATGTGTTTATGTGGGATATGTGAGATTTGGTAATCAATCCATTGAGCGTGATCGTCTCATTGGGATTGGATTGGTGTTGGATTTTGTGAAGTTCATTTCATACATGAGTTTAGACCATAATATACATACCCATTTGCGATGTGCAAATTTCTTTTAGACATAGAAAATTTTGACACAAGACTCGGGAAATACAAACTTTACACTTTAAGCAGCTAGCAACTGTAAAATAAACTTAATATAACAGGGTAGGCTAAGTTGAAAGGAGTAACAAAACACATAATTGGTGTATTCCTAAAGGATTACTCCACGGTTGTCTAGGGGTATCTTACTCATAAAGGAGAGTAACAAAGGGTTTATACTAGGTGTTTAACTAACTGGTTTAGTTTAGTTAATAAGCAACATGTAAGGCGTTTTTGGTGTAAACCCTAAATTAACCATTTAAACAAGTTAATCCATCTAAACGAAGAACTTTATCACTGATGGTCTCTCGATAGATTATACCAACCAGGGGGGGGGGTGTTTGGGGTTTGAGAGGGGGTTTCTAAAGTCTACTACATCATCGGCACACTCATATTTTGTGGAATTTGGGTAAACATTTAGAAACGAATAAGGTTAAATCCTCACAAAATCAACAAGGGGTTATGTATGCGGTTTTTTATGCAACAAGTAATTTCACACAAGTATGCTTGAAAAAAACTTAACATTAGCATATTTTAAGCATATTAGTGTGAAAAATAAGACAAGTAAACATTCTAGATTCCATCCCCACTGATTTATACAACGTCCTCGTTGTATAGATAAAACATTAAATACGGGAATTAAAAAGAATTAGAATGAGAAACTCCCTTGATATTTTCTTGGTAGATTCTCCATGTTGAGATATTGACGCAAGAATTCGTGAGGATTGAATAGCCGCCTTAAAGTTTAAACTCTGACACTTCAAGATCTCTAGATTTGTAAATTCTCCACCAATATTCGTCGATATTACTTTCACGGGGTCCTGCAAAATATAGGAAAAACATGTGCATTCATATCTTGGTATCTACGGTTAATTTAAACTAAACTAAACAAACTGTACAGGAGATCGATGCCCCATATCCATAAACTGAATACGCCGTATTGAGAAACCTGTAAAAAGTATCTAAATATAGGCCAGTCTGTGAATATGCCGTATCATGTGCATGAATACGCCGTATTGACAGAACTGACAATAATATTTTTAAAGTGCATAAAAAATAAAGATTGATAACGTCCAGATAATCAATACGTTGTATGGTATAGAGCAGATACGTCGTATTGATGTATGGGAAAACAGACTCGATAAAATTAAATAACATTCTAGGTTGTCTCCCGAGAAGCACTTTTATTTACAGCGAAGTCTTTAGGGTAGACTTCTCTTTAGCTTCTCCTTTCATTCGATCTCATGCACGCTAATGTGCCCGCGTATGAGCCATTCTTCCGTTTTAGCATTTCGAATGTAATCAGGTCCTAAGTTCAATACTCCTTTGCAGAACCCCTTAAGCTTTTGTATAGATGCGAGATTCCATTCTTCTTATCCTCTTTACTTACCTTCAGTAATGGTGGGATCTTGTTGCATTGCTCATTGGTGTGGTGTTTAAACCTCGGATGTGATCGCACCATTTGGTAAGTTACTTCCTCATTACCATAGTAAATGGTAATGATCCCTTCGAACTGTCTTCTTTTAATTCCAACTTCTCTTAAAAATGCCAAAAATAACATCGCCAATTCCTTCATCACGATAAGCATCCATATTTTCTAAAACTGTAAAATCCGTCACAACAGAAAAGGTTCTAACAAAAATAGGCACATTCATTAAAGCTCCTATAACATTATTCCCTTTGTACACCATCTTTTCTTTCATTATAGAATTATGAAACTTTTTGGACATCACATTGACATACAATAGTGGGAAGAAGTTAGCGTGCATAAATTCAAATCCTATCATGCAAGAAAACTTTAAGTTGTGAGCACAATCTATATGGATCTTCTTATCATGGTTGCAATAACTAGGGTAATCATCAATTCCAGTATCAAGTTCATCATCCCTAGTTCTAAATTCCTCAATTACCTCATCTTCCTCAATGGTGAGCATCAAATCATCTCCTTGATTTCTCCTAAGCTCAAATGGTTCATTTAGATCATTTAATTCAATGTAATCCTCAAAGAATGGGTCTAATGATCTATTTAACACCAAAGTGTCTCCCATTAGCCTAGATTCTAAATCAAGTTCCATTCTTTCTCTCAAACTTAACATGTAGACCCTCTTAATTAAACTACTAGCAGGTTTAACACATGTGAAAACAATCCTTTCTTCCCCGACCCTTAAAGTAATTTTTCTTTTATAAACATCAATCTTAGCGCGGGTGGTAGACAAAAATGGTCTTTAGAGGATCAAGGGCACTTTGATATCCTCGAGCATAGCTAGAATTATAAAGTATAGTGGGAAAACAAATTTACCAATTCCTACTAGTGTGAGCTAATTCGCCTAATCCTAAGTTAAGGTAGGTCGAGAGAGGCATAATACTAACGCTAGCTCCTAAGTCAACAAGGGAATTATCAAAGCAAACATTATTAATAAAGCAGGGTAAAGTGAAACTCCCTGGGTCTTTCTCCTTTCTGTGTATGGAATTATTGATATGTGTAGCTTCAAAGTAAGCTTTTGAGAATTGTGGTCCATATGATCCCATCTTTTTTTCACAGTAGTAACCATTAAAACGACTTAGAAATAGAATCATTGTTTGTCTTGTCTCGTACATTAGTGTACGACTCTGTCCAGTGGATACGGCGTATTGGGAGGATTCACTACCGCGTATCGGGTATGAATCAGCTTCAATAGTAGTTGAAATTGACTTTACTTGATCTCTCGAGTTCGCTTTAGTAGAGCTAGGTATACTTCTAAATCCTCTTTCCTGTAGTACCTTGCTCATTTGCCCAATTTGAATCTCTAATGTTTTAATCGATGCTCCTTGGTTTCGAATGGCGGCATCCGTCGAAGCTCGGATTTCTTTAATAAAATTAGAGTTTTCTTCCTGTCTCTTTGCCGATTCACTCATAAACTTGCTCAGGGTATCTTCCATAGATTGCCTTCGTTCTTGGTACGAAGGATTTGCGTTGTTCCTTTGATAGAATCCGGGAGCTGCTGCTCTATATCCCCCTCCTTGAAAAGGCCTATCAAATTGCGTGTAGTAAGCTTCTTTTAGGGTTTTCCCTTCTTCTTTTAGTGGGAAATTTTTGGTGTAATGGGTTCCTTTGCATTGTTCACATCCAACTTGAGCAGCATAGACTTTTTCATTTACTTTCTTGATCTCTCTCCTAAGATTATTGAGTTATGCTTGTATAGCTGCCAATCCGTCAAAAGTTTCAGTACTTCTTGACCTAGATGTTCCATTATGCCATTTTTGAGAGTATCGGTCAACCATTTCTTGGATGGCTACCTTTGCATCAGCAGCAGTCTTAGATGTATTGAGCAAACCCTCTTGAATCCTAGAATCTGTGTGTAGGAATTTCCCCATCCATTATAGAACAAGAATACTCCATGTATCTCCCGTTAAAATAGTGTTGAGGACACTTCATCAAGAGTTCTTTAAATCGCTCTCATGCTTGGTAAAGGTTTTCATCTGGTTCTTGCTGAAAGTTGTTGATTTCCTCCATTTTCTTTGCAGTTCGAGCAGGTGGGCAATATTTGTTCAGAAATTTTGTTTTAAGACCATCCCAAGTTGTAATTGAACCAGTTGGTTCGTTTCTTAGCCAACGGCTTGCGGCTCCAGTTAAGGACATAGGGAATGCTCTAAGCATCACTTGGTCTATTAGTAATATTTGGAATGTGGAATAGATCGACGATCTCAAGAACTTTCTTCAATTATGTCGTTTCGCATCTTCATGATCCAAAGAAAAAAAGAAAAAAAAAAAAAAAAAGAAAAAAAAGAAAATAAAAAAAAAAAAAAAAAAAAAAAAAAAAAAATAAAAGAAAAAAAAAAAAAAAAAAAAAAAAAAAAAAAAAAAAAAAAATAAAGAAAAAAAAAAAAAAAAAAAAAAAAAAAATACAAAAAAAAAAAAAGAAAAATAAAGGATAGAAAAAAAAAAAGAATAAAGAAAAAACAAAAAAAAAAAAGAAAAAAAAAAAAAAAAAAAAAGAAAAAATAAAAAAAAAAAAAAGAAAAAAAAAAAAAATAAAAAAAAAAAAAAAAAAAAAAAAAAAAAAAAAAAAAAAAAAAAAAAAAATAAAAAAAAAAAAAAAAAAAAAGACCGCTAAAGGTGTTAGTACATAGTTCCTTGAGAAATTGGTCCTTTAGTTTAAAGTTATCCTTGTCTTAAATTTTGGGCCTCGCAACCCCCAATCCATAGTCAGCTCGGGTCTTGCTCATGTATTGCTCCATAGTTTCCGCCATTGTTTCCGCAACTTCTTCCTCCGAGTATTCTTGGTCAGAAAATAAATTAAAATCAGGCGATCTCAATCGTTCAAGATCTTAGTGTAGTCATTGTAGTGCTCCTAAGATCAAAATTCTCGTTCCAAATCCTGAAAGGTGTGAAATAGTTCGTTCGTTAACTCCCTTGTCAGCACTACCTAAAAACAAAGCGATAAACAATCAGTAGGATAGGCTCTTTAGGATAGAAATATTTCTAGCACGGAAACCAAATATGAAAACTAAGATTCTAATTTTGTTACAGATGATCGATACGCCATATCCAATGAAAGTGGATACGCCGTATTAATCAGTTGAATGAATACGCTGTATTGGATAGAAAGTTAGATACGTCGTATCCGATGGAAGTGGATATGCCGTATCGAGTTATCGACCAGAACAGTGTATTAGCAAAACAATTTATATTAAACACTCAAATATACAAGCAATCAATTAAAACTAACAAATATACAAAAATATAAAATATACACCTAATCCAATTTACACTAGTCCTAAGGTTTAATCTAATGTTAAAAAACCAAAATATAAAATAAAAAATCAAGATTAAATTTCACTCCCTGGCAACGGCGCCAAAAACTTGATGTTTCGTTGTGTGGTGTATATTTTTATGATTCAAGTTTTAAATTTATATTTTTTGCCGACTTAACCAAAAACAACACTTTAACGGGCATGTACCCATCGCGGTGGTAGATTCCCATGGTAAGTAGGTGTCGAACAACTGAAGCGAGGTTAAATCTCTAATTTATTTATATATTGGTATTCTAATCTAAGTCAAACCTATGCTCATCCTATGTAGTTGCTACTCTTAATTCTAACAGGTTAAAAAAAGGGGGGGGGGTTCATCTGAAGACGCAACTGGTTTGGTGGTGGACCTATAATCACTTCAAGACAGTTATTTTATTTTTAACCACAAAAGCAAATTAACAGAAGATAACAACGTCGAGCCTATATATTAAACTGTATTAAGCCATCATTAATCCGATTAGAAGGTTGGTTTGTTTATTCAGAGCAATGATTACTTATCTTGAAGAGGCATATCATTCTTAGACTTAGGCGGGACTTCATCCTAAGACCTAGACACATTAATTATGTCATAATTAAAGTATTCGCATAAAGCATCCTTATTTGCTGATTATAATCTATCTTAGGGATTAAAGCAATGGTGATCTTGTTAAACCCTAGCTCATAGAGACTTTACCCACTTACTGCTTAATGGCGATTTATACTTTAGTAGTCCACTTGTCCAACTATCCAATGAAATCAGAACATTATTTGTAGAATCATCTAGATTCACCTACTAGTCAACATGTTCAATAAACCAAAGGCAGTTTTCGTTAACTAGTTAAGCCAGAAGCGTATCCTTGGCACGATTTTAGAAGGGCAATATTTGTGATCCTATGATTCTAGATATATAAATTACTATATGGAGAGCTATCCCGGCATCTAGATTACTTGGTCTGTATCACTAGATCCAGTTGAATGATAGGTCGCATACAAAAGCACGTAAACAAGTATATTGATAAACATAAACAAGCATACAACGATAAATTAAGAAATCGAGATATAAACAACCAAACATTAGATCTTCATAATATGGCGGGTATTAGCCTTCAAACATCATAATTAATACAAGAGTAATGGCTTAGCCAAGGTAAACTAACTGAGTTAACGAATGATACCAAAAACTAAACGACTACAAAAGTATAAGAATTTACACGTTGTCTCCTATGGATTGGAATACGTTGCAAAGAGCTTCTTCACTCTTTTTCTCAGCTGAAAATCGACTTTATGTTTAGGTATTGTAGAATAGATTAGCGCACTAAAACTAATTTTGAGTTTTGTATTTATATACGTCTGGATCGGTTTGCATACGGCGTATCAAGCAATGATACGGTGTATTGGGTTTCTTAAGAGTAGAGGGACCACGTTTGATATCTTCCAGAATATTTTATTCCCATATAGCTTGAATACGGCGTATTGCCTTTCCTGGATACGGCGTATTGGACTTGTTTCCTTTGTGGTCTTTGGTGAGTGCAGGCACGGATACGTCGTATCTTCCTTGATGGATACGGCGTATTGGTAGTCAGAATAGTAATCTTCAAAATATCATCGTTTAGCTCCAGAATGCGCGCCTTTTGCTAATAATCACCAAGTACTCTGTAATTACTGCAATTCTCAAATAAAAATGATTAAGTAACAATTCTTTGCAATAATTATACAAAATAGGTTAATTACATGGGATAAATGATGCTATAAAATAGATGTTATTTGATGTCATCAATCATCCTAACCCTAGTGTAGGAACTAACCCTGTTATCGCCTCTATCACCTAATATACTTAAAAAGTATAGGAACTCTTTCAGAGATGGGTAATAATCTGCATAGGTTATTAGACTAGGTCTTGGGATAGTTAGGATTAATCCCGATGACTTGGTTGCCCTACTTTCATTACTTTTGGGGGATTCGGGATCGCAGGAATTGTAGGACATACTAGATATATATATATATATTCAGGTCTGTCGACTTTAGAAACCACCAATGAAACCATGATGTAACATTGCACAGGAAAACATAGTTATAACGATAGTAATGAAATGGCTAGGCTAGCACACCCCCGTTCTCCATGAGATTTATATTACTTTACTTTTCGCATAGTACTTTATGTTAATCTAAAAATCAATCTTAAAACCATTCTTAAAACGTGACACTTTCAAATTAAGACTAATTGACACTTAGCTCTTGGGACGACCTCGATTTACCATTTCTATACTACTCACAATCGGGTTCTCTGTCCGTTACTGCATTTATTAGGTGAATCGAGTTTTATAAATTTAAAACATGAATAAAATATATTTTAAAATAAAATACGTACCAAGTTTTTGGCGCCGCTGCCGGGGAGCTAAAAATTAGTAATAATATGTGAAATTTTGGTATTATAGAATTCTTTTTCTTAATATATTCTTAGCTAGTTTTTCTTGAAAGTTTTTCAGGATATGGAGATGATGTGAATATCATCACCTTAACTATAAGCAATACATGGCTCGGATTCAACGACGACATTAGACCAGGCGTGGTGAAACCGAGATTGGCAATGTCATCGAATTCGAGATCAATAGCAATTTTATAAGGGAATTAAGATGCAAACTTTTTGTAGGTACTGATGAGGAAGATGCCCACGAACATGTGTAGAGGGTATTAAAGATCGTAGATCTTTTCCACTTCCCTGGCAATAACTCATGATTGGCCATTATGCTTAAGTATTTTCCCTAATTACCCTCAAGGGCGGGCCTTGAGGTGGCAAAAGGCCTTCGAAACGGGAATGATCAATACTTTGATCTCCTTAAGAAAGATTTCATAGCAATATTGCCCACCTTTTAAAATTGCTACGAAATTAGAAGATATCCGCAATTTCAAACAAGATATGTACAAGACATTGTATCAAGCTTGGGAAAGGTACAATGATCTGTTTTTTAAATGTCCGCAACAAGATCTAAACAATCATCAAAAGGTTCAGATCTTTTACACGGGATTAGACATCTTTACCCGCAAACTGCTCAACTCTAGAGGGTTCATTACTCTGATGACACCAACTCAAGCCCTTAAATGAATACAAGTCATGGCATAGCATTTACATAATTGGTATGAAGAAACAACCACAAAGGAAATAAAATTGACGACAGCCCAGATAGCATTGATGCCATTCAAGAAAGTTTCAAAGAGGCACATCCTAGCAAGGAATGTCCTCTCAAAAAAGAGGATAAGGAAGTTGAGCAGAGTAAGTATATGAGATCCTTAAGGACACCATATCACCTTCCTATGAAGAATCAATATAAAACAGGATCACAGGGGCCAAATAAGAGGGAGACGGGGGGATGATGAAGTGGGATTAAGAAATGTATCAAAAACACAGAATCAAACATAGGGGCAATTAAAATTACGACAAAGAACCTAGAGGAAAAAGCTTATCAATTCACCCAAACTGTCCTCACTAAAAAAGGTAGGGGGGGGGGGGGGGGGGGGGGGGGGGGGGGGGGGGGGGGGGGGACAGAGAAAAATCAAGGCAAGAACGACAATAGGTAAGAAAAACAATGAAGGATCGCAGTAACTCATGACTACCACTACGTTGTTTCTAGGACATTTGAGAAGGAACATAATAGGGTGCCCTTACAGAACTCGTAAACTGTTTACAATGAATTAAAATTCCTAGGGAATTTCAGAAAATAATAGGCTCAGAGATAAGGGGACGTGGAATGTCGTTGGGACATTACAGTTCAAGGATGTAGAAAGGCTTAGGATATTTCTCACACCTACTCATACCACTTTAACCCAACCTTAAAACTATAATGCAACCATAGTATGCCACAAGAACTATCCCTAATAAGAGAAAAATTTTTGTAAGGAAGAACAATTATAATATCTCGAGGATGCAAATGCAACCGTTGACCCCTCAAACAGTCACATCACACGCCGCGATGATGATTAATGTAGCACCAGCACTAGTCCTACTTATGGTAAGCCAATTCCAATAATTCTGGAAGGAGTGTTCTGATATTACCAGGGTTGCCAAAATAGCAGATGGTAACCCTGTTAAAAATATAAAGGAGCTCTCAGATATAATAAAGATATCTGATTTTGAGACCTTCGTTCCGTAAATTATTACACCAAGTAAGCCAATCATCATACAAAACCGGCAAGATAAAAAGGGAAATGAAATCATCAATGGAATGGTTCTAATTTGTCATATCCCTACCCAGTACAAAACTTACACCATCATGATGTTCATTGCTACTCTCTCTCGCACTTGATTGCAAGTAAGGGGAGGAACACCCTATTACCTGGGAAATAAGGGTGGAGTCAAGCTCGTGACTCAACAAAAACAAGCGTTTCGTGTAAGGCACCCATGCCTATCTTTTTATGTTTCATCTTTGCATTTTAGTTTGTTTGTTGGTTCCTAACTTTGTTTTGCAGGTTCCAGCAGCTAGGAGGCAAATTTCGAGACCGTCTCGACCCATAATTGTGTGGTAATATTGTTGTTGTAGCAGCAATTACAGAGTAACAACTATGTTTACGCCATAATTATTACAATAACGGTTTTAAACACTGTTATGGTTACGCCGTAACATATCGAACCAAAACTTTTTAATAATCACATGATAAACGGCGTAACCCTCGGTTACCGAACCTTCTTCTGAAAAACCTCAATAATAATTTTAAACCGTGCTAACTTGTAATATAGAAATGAACTTTTGGTGTGTTTCTCTGGAAACCCTCACGAGACTTCACTCGTCCACTTGAGCCATCCAGTGGTTTAAAAGGCTTGTTGCATATGATAAATGCAACCGTGACTCCTACAAAAGTGAGTTAGGTTTGTATATTTATCATTGAACGATTTTATGCTATTAGTTTGTTTTAGTGATCATAGGGGAAAATGAGCTTTCTCAAGATGGAGATTTTCTAAATTTCTTTGTCGGCTTATTATATTCAGAAAAAAAGCTCAAGGGAGTTTCTTGTTTAAATTCTACTCTTCCTGTTTATTTCATTTCCTTAATGTACAGTAAGGACATTGTACAGAACAAGTGGAGGAAAGGCAGTAGAATTATCACTTGACCTATTCTTGCCTTTGATTTTCTAGTTTTCTTTGAAAAATGGTGCAAATTTTTTAAAATTTGACATGTTTTTTCTACTAAACTAGAATTAATCTTTGCCGAATGCACATTACCCTTTATATTACTTGGTGAGGTTTAATCCTAATGTTCCATTTTCATCTCATTATTCAAAAATCTACCAAAATATTGAGTGTGCTGGTAGTATTGTAGACTTTAGAACTTGGCATGCACATCATTTCGAGACCTAATTGATTAGCAGGAATAGATGGTTCGAGAAGGCAACATTTAGGAATTCACCCAAATAAACCTATATGTGTGTGATGTTTATCGACTTGTTACACTGACTTGTCGACCTCCCATGTTAAAACCCTTTTGTTGCACTCATCATTAGTGCAAGATACCCCTAGATCACCCTTGTTGAGCAAATCTATGTTTTTGCCTAATATTATATCTTTCTTTACACCATTTCACCTTAGCCAACCCTGTAGTTTATATTTATCTTTGTGTTGAAATTTCTGGCTACCTAAGTCCATGGTTCAGGAAAATGGTCTGAATATTGGCACTTTTGTTGAAGACATATTATTATGATCATGGAAGACCCCCCAGTACAATCACTTTCGATACTGTTTATCTCAAGTGAGGGGATATATGATGTGATGTTATCCAAGCTTTACCATATAATACTAGAAATACCATTTATTACTAAAAACACAACACTGGGAAGTTATACACGTTCGGGTAAGTAATAGCTTTAGGGTAAGTCCAGGATCGTTCCACGAAAATTGAAGTTTTTCACATTTTGTAATTAAGGTGTTGAGGCTAAGATGATTGTCATGTATCAAATTAACCAAGACGAGCATATATTGTATATTATAACGAAAGCGATTAAAAAGATGATTCAAACAAGGAATTAAAGTATGTTTGTTTAGGCAATGATCACTTAGATAATGATGTGTTTGGAATAGTGTTTACAAGTTTAGAAAATATGGTTATCATAAGTTATAGTTGTATGTGTTACAATGATCATGCGTTTTAAATTATTGTGTTCCATACTTATGATATAACTAAACATGCGAATTCACCAACTTTATGTTGACAGTTTTAAGCATGCTTTCAGGTACTTGATTTGGATTCTTATTTGAACTGCTGTGTGGTATCTTCCTACTGTCTGACTGCACTTTTCAAGACTTATCTATTTATCATACTCATCGTCATTTTAAATGTTTTAAGCTTCCGCTATCATGTATTTATGTTTCCGCAAACCTTTTTATTATGTTATGAATTGATATAAGACTTATTTATGTTTCAAAACAATGTAATGAGTATGAATGTCTTTTCAAAACGCCCTAATGAGTATGAATGTCTTTTAAAATGTCTTTTCAGACACATATTTCGTCCAGACCCCGTCTGGAGGTATGACATTTTGAACTGTGAGGGAGTGAAAAATATGACATTAAGGACTACAGGCGCTTAACCTTGGATCTAAAGACTTTATCCACAATTTATCTGGACCACAAGGATCAACGGTGTAATTTACCGTATGAGAGTGAAGTGAAGAGTGGGCGATAGGACATGAATCCATCGTATTTACTTATATTTCGTTTTCCCATATTATATTTTATTTTATCCACCATACGCATCTTGCATGGTTTATATAAAGAGAATTATATAAACTTGTGCTTGTGCAGAGTATGGCAACTTCAGCTATTGCTATTTCGTCGGACTCTTTAGAGGAGAGCGTGGGGACGTCCACTGCTCGGGTTATCTTATTTTCCACGATTCCTACTGCCATTCCGGCTACCGTACCTGTTGTTAATCTACCGGTTATTTCCACCTTACCACATACTTCCTCATTTCTGTACACTAACCTATCTGACAATGATACTTCCGAGAGACCACCATCACAGGACCCGTATGAGGTTACTGTTGCTCGGTGGAGAAGCCCAGTTGCAGCACGCTCATCACCACCGTCATCACCTACTGATATGACACTACCTATTCGCCATATTTTACCTACACCACCCAATTTACCTCACCGACCAGCCGTTCTTGTCTTACCAGGACAGTCGATTCCTATTGGTCTACCTTACCGTACCCAGCCTAACAGGGTGCGTAAGATGTTGACAGCAAGAAAGAGAGTTCGAGCTCTACCAGTAGGTTGCCTTGCATCTAGATATCCACCTGATCATTCTTCATCAGACCATTTCTCATCAGATGACTCTTCTTCAGATTCTCCATCAGATTCGTTATCAGGTTATTCATCAGATACTTCGTCAGGTCATTCTATACCAGATTCTCCTTATGATACTTCAGCCACTACTTCTGCGGGGCTATCTCGCAAGAGATGTAGGTCCTCTACTACTTTAACACCGATAGCTATACCCGTATCTGGAGCCTTGTCTCCCGTACATGCCGACCTATTACTACCTCGTAAGAGGATTAGAGGTTCCATTTCCGTGACTGATTTCGAAGTCAATTTAGAGGAGAGTTATGAGCCCTACGTTGAGCCCGATATTAATTCTGATGTTCAAGCAGACATCGATGTTGGTATTGCGACTGCTGACGCTGCGGCAGCTAGGGAGACGGATGTTAGAGTTGAGGTTGGGATCGAGGCTGAGGCAGAGGCCGGGGAGGAGGCTAATGCCGAGATTCAGCCAAAGGGTACCATAGAGATTAGGGTTGATGTTGCTACTGAGATTTATGTCCCAAATGACTTGCTTACGCCTGACGTTGTGGAGCGACTAAGGCAGCTTGAGGAGGGTATGCAGGGTGTGTATGATCACCTACAAGAGATACCTCTCTAAAGGATTGATGATATAGAGTCGAGAAGGATAGAGCAGAAGGGTAGGAACCTGATTGCTGATGGTGAGAGGTCTAGTTTGTTAGAGCGTATAGTGGCCCTGAAGGGTAGCAACAAGAGACTTCGAGACGCTTGATAACATCAAATATTTGATATTTTTTAGCGTCAATTTTCCCCTAAAAATACTTGCAAATGTCTTATAAATACTTGAATTTGATACTTTTATGGTTATTTCACTATTTTCAAGTAAAATGCAAGTATGTGACAAGAAACATAGGAAAAGGACGTAAAAATGAAGAAAACACGGATTCTTACGAGACTGTACGGTGTAACCCCTACGATAGTGTTACGCCGTAACCTATTCAAGGCAAGACACGTCACCCAACAAGATTATGGCGTAACCACACTCAAGGTTTACGCCGTAACATTATTAATATGGAAGGATGAGTTATCTGAGTTAGCATTACGGCGTAACGTGAACACTTGATTACGCCGTAACATCCTTTAAGCCTGCAAGATGGAAAGTGCGCATCAACAGTTTACGGCGTAAACCTCTAAAAGGTTACGCCGTAAACTATTCGAAATCTACCATTAGACGACAGATCTAAGAGGTGATCAAGACCTCCATAGCTTGAAGAATTCCACAAGAAGTCCAAGGGAGATCACACTTAATTTACTTTTATATTTAATCGTTCATAAACTACTCCTGTAAGAATTAT
>BQNB010161847.1:3565-14631 GCA_026074375.1 Tanacetum coccineum | reverse complement strand
AAATATTTTGTTTTTGTAAATGTGATTTTTGTTTTTATTTGTCATTTTTTTCTTTGTGGTTGTTGTACTTGCATTGCATGTATGATGTATCTATCTTCCTTCTATAAAGAATAAACAAATAAAATAACCCACTCGGTCTTCTGTACAAAATTCTCCCTTTATTTGAAATTTCCACGTTACTACTGCTTTTCCTTCACTCTCATCTATTTTTTTTACAAATAGATGCTGTCTTTGTTTCAAAATTATTGTTCACTATTTAATTTTATGTTGTTTCAAATTAATTGTTTACTTTTAAAAATAGATAAATAGTTTAATTTGAGTTTACCATATCACCCTCACTTGAGGATATTATTATAAACATTAAAAAGGTTTTAAATTAATTAGCTAAGGGTAAAACTATGATTCTATTAAAAAGTAAGAAAAAGAAAGTACTAATAAATATATGAGGAAACTACAATTTTGGTCCACTATCTTTATCGGGTATAACACTTTTGGTCCATTTTTTTAAAAATTTGCGGGTTTAAGCCAAAACCCGAGTATCCATTTCACATTTGAGCCAAATCAGATTTAACGAAATTGTCTGATTTGGCTTGTTTTTTGTGAGGGGATGGAAATATAATAAGGTTATCCGGCCCTTGATTTTCATTAAAAGAAAAAGTTGTATACATTTAACTAATTTGTGATTGGTGAACATGATGTATCATGTTTGATGTAACATGTGCCTCATGGGCATATGATAATGTGGGGACAAAGGTTACGTGTCACAGTCTCATTGGCTAGCATATCTTTATTCATGTCTTCGGTAGCAACAATATCAAACAGTAACTTTGAAAATCTGGAACTTCTAAATTACGAAATCATCATCCGTTGTATTTATTAAAAGTTAAAATATTAAAGATATATAAAAAATAAAAAGTGTAAGAACTTGATTTTGAATAAAAGTTGAGAAAATCGAAGAGGAGTAATGAGTAATGAGCGTGTCTGGTGGGGCTGCATTAACTCCATCACATTAACCCATTAAACTTTACTCAACCTCATTACCTTTTTTTAAATTATTAAATTATATCACTAAAAAAAAGGAAAAGTGACATAAAAGTATCCAACAAAAACATACAACATGATTGTATTTCTGGTCCTTTACACTATCAAGCTCATGCCTACTTCATTATGTTGTCAAAAAATTCGACATAACATGGTTTCTATTCTGTGATCCAAATGTTCTATTTTGTAAATACGAGTACTTTTTAGTGACGTATGCAAATAATAATGAAAATTTATTATCACAAATATTTTGTAATTAACCAGAGTATTGGTTAACGTGTGATAATGAAACAAGAAATCACTTTGATCAACATGATTCCAAAGAGGTAAAAGACAGTAAAATGACGAGCACGGTAACGATATTACCAAAGCTAAAGTCAAATAAAATCTCACTGCACCTCTTTTGGTTGTTTGCAAGATTACAAATATTTTGTTTTTGTAAATGTGATTTTTGTTTTTATTTGTCATTTTTTTCTTTGTGGTTGTTGTACTTGCATTGCATGTATGATGTATCTATCTTCCTTCTATAAAGAATAAACAAATAAAATAACCCACTCGGTCTTCTGTACAAAATTCTCCCTTTATTTGAAATTTCCACGTTACTACTGCTTTTCCTTCACTCTCATCTATTTTTTTTACAAATAGATGCTGTCTTTGTTTCAAAATTATTGTTCACTATTTAATTTTATGTTGTTTCAAATTAATTGTTTACTTTTAAAAATAGATAAATAGTTTAATTTGAGTTTACCATGTCACCCTCACTTGAGGATATTATTATAAACATTAAAAAGGTTTTAAATTAATTAGCTAAGGGTAAAACTATGATTCTATTAAAAAGTAAGAAAAAGAAAGTACTAATAAATATATGAGGAAACTACAATTTTGGTCCACTATCTTTATCGGGTATAACACTTTTGGTCCATTTTTTTAAAAATTTGCGGGTTTAAGCCAAAACCTAAAAATCTCCTACGTTTTACCGCTTTCACATGAACGTTAAACCACTTCTGTTCTTTTCATGTTATTAGCGAAAAATATTTTTTTCCCTATATATATTTAGTCGACACCCAAATTAATGACCACGTTGGTCACTAACGGTTTACGAATGACCGAATATGAGTGACGATGTATTATACGGTCACCATATTGCTTAAATAGTGACAAAAAAAAGTGGTCGTCACTAAATTCCGATCACTAGAAAAAAAATATTTTCGAAAACAAATTTACAATATCTTTTCAAGGCCATTACATATTATTAAACATTATGAAAAAGATGAAAAGACAACTAGTTTCGACTTTCGACTAGCACGACCTAATACTTGATCACGTAAACAGCTTTTATGTCACAAAAAAACCCTAATCCACCTATTGTCATCCCTAATCCATTCCTACCACCACCATCACCACAACCACACCAGACCACCCACCACTTCATCACCTTAAACCCCTCCCACCATCAACACACCCACTTAAAAAACCTTAATCGCTCTGAAAAAGTCAAAAATAGCCGCATCAGATTTTTTGTTGAACTGAAATGACTAAAATACCCTCGTCTTCTTATTTCTTTTTTTTCCTTTCAATTTTTATTTTCATTTTCTTTAAAAAAAACCCAACATCTCATATAAAGAAACCCAGTCACACATATTTTCTCACTTTGTGACACCTCACTCCCCCAAATTTATCAACAAATTATTCTAAGATCTCACAAAAAGAACCAAAAATGAGAGCATAGTGGGTTTCTTTATATAACATTCTTTATATATTTTAACTAAATTTCAAACCCCAAACAGACAACAAACCATCGAACCCAAAATGAAAAAAAAAAACATAAATTCGAGCCTCCATTATTCTTCAGATCTAGAAAAATATGACGTGTTTGCTTCGGTAACGACGGATGACGGCAATCGATGTTGTTGCAATTGATGTTGTTGGTGGTTGTGTGTACCCGCGAGCATCATCTGTGGTTGTGGGGATTTTTTCCGGCAGCGTGCCAGTTGTGGTCATGGGGTAGTTTCCAGCAAGGTCGGGGAACAATGTAGCGGTTGTGTAGTGTTCTTTATTTTTTGGGTTTAATAATGTGGAATGAGTTTTTTTGAAGATGATGATGAAAACAATGTATAAATCTGGGTTTATACATTTTGAAGATAATGATGATGAGAAAAAATGATATGGAATGGGTTTTTTTAAGATGATGATGAAAAAAAATATAAATCTGGGTTCATACAATTTTGAAGATGAAGATGATGAAAAAGATGATGTTGAATGGGGTTTTTTGAAGATGATGATGATGATGAAAAAAAAGTATAAATCTGGGTTTATACATTTTGAAGATGAAGATGATGAAAAAATGTGTATAAATCTGGGTTTAATCATGTAAAATGGGTTTTACAAATTATGGGTTGAAGATGATGAATTGAGGATGATGATGATGTTAAAAGAAAGTTTGTATTTGTTTGTTTATAGATGCGGGTATTTGATGAATTGGGGATGATGATGATGTGTTTTAATTTAATTTTGCTAGCCAATCAAACTGTGACACACAGCCTTCTGTCCCCACCTTATCATGTGCCCCTGGGGCACATGTTAGAAAAACCCATTAAAATTATAAAGGCATGAGGAGGGTTAGAAATCTCCTACGTTGGAGTATTACGCTTTCACATGAACGTTACACCACTTCTATCTTTTCATGTTATATACCGAAAAATATCATATATATATATTTAGTGACCAAATTAATGACCACTTTGGTCACTAACGGTTTACGAATGACCAAATATGAGTGACGATGTATTATACGGTCACCATATTGCTTAAATAGTGACAAAAAAAGTGGTCGTCACTAAATTTCGATCACTAGAAAAAAAAATATTTTTGAAAATAAATTTACAATATCTTTTCAAGGCCATTACATATTATTAAACATTATGAAAAAGATGAAAAGACAACTAGTTTCGACTTTCGACTAGCACGACCTAATACTTGATCACGTAAACAGCTTTTATGTCATAAAAAAACCCTAATCCACCTACTGTCATCCCTAATCCTCCTACCACCACCACCACACCATACCCACCCACCACTGCCATCACCTAAACCCCACCACCATCAACACACCCACTTAAAAAACCTTAATCGCTCTGAAAAAGTCAAAAATAGCCGCATCAGATTTTTTGTTGAACTGAAATGACTAAAATACCCTCGTCTTCTTATTTCTTTTTTTCCTTTTAATTTTTATTTTCATTTTCTTTAAAAAAAACCCAACATCTCATATAAAGAAACCCAATCACGCATATTTTCTCACTTTGTGACACCTCGCTCCCCCAAATTTATCAACACTTTTCAACAGATCTCACAAAAAAGAACCAAAAATGAGAGCATAGTGGGTTTCTTTATATAACATTCTTTATATATTTTTAATTAAATTTCAATTCCCAAAACCAACAACAAACCTATGAATCGAAACCAAAATGAAAAAAAACATAAATTCGAGCCTCCATTATTCTTCGGATCTAGAAAAATATGACGTGTTTGTGCCGGTAACGACGGATGACGGCAATTGATGTTGTTGGTGGTTGTGTGTATCCGCGAGCATCATCTGTGGTTGTGGGGATTTTTTCCGGCAGCGTGCCAGTTGTGGTCATGGGGTAGTTTCCAGCAAGGTAGGGAAACAATGTAGCGGTTGTGTAGTGTTCTTTATTTTTTGGGTTTAATAATGTGGAATGAGTTTTTTTGAAGATGATGATGATGATGAAAACAATGTATAAATCTAGGTTTATACATTTTGAAGATAATGATGATGAGAAAAAATTGACGTGGAATGGATTTTTTTAAGATGATGACGATGATGAAAAAAAAGTATAAATCTGGGTTTATACATTTTGAAGATGAAGATGATGAAAAAAATGTATAAATCTGGGTTTAATCATGTAAAATGGGTTTTACAAATTATGAGTTGAAGATGATGAATTGAGGATGATGATGATGTTAAAAGAAAGTTTGTATTTGTTTGTTTATAGATGCGGGTATTTGATGAATTGGGGATGATGATGATGTGTTTTAATTTAATTTTTTTTAATTCAAATAGAAAATGAAAAGGAGAAACATAGGGGTATTTTAGTCATTTTAGTTCGACAAAAGACCAAAAGTGGAGCCAAACCTTCGCCACGCGGATATTTTTTGCACTTTCACAATTCGGCGGACCAAACGTGCAATTTGGCCAAACCACAAGGACCATTTTTGCAATTCTCTCTACCAAAAAATATCCTATATATATTTAGTGACCAAATTATTGACCACTTTGGTCACTAATGGTTTTCGAATGACCGAATATGAGTGACGATGTATTATACGGTCACCATATTGCTTAAATAGCGACCAAAAAAGTGGTCGTCACTAAATTTCGATCACTAGAAAAAAAATATTTTCGAAAACAAATTTACAATATCTTTTCAAGGCAATTACATATTATTAAACATTATGAAAAAGATGAAAAGACAACTAGTTTCGACTTTCGACTAGCATGACCCAATACTTGATCACGTAAACTGCTTTTATGTAAAAAAAACCTAATCCACCTACTGTCATCCCCAATCCTCCTACCACCACGATCACCACCACCACACCATACCCACCCACCACTGCCATCACCTAAACCCCACACACCATCAACACACCCACTTAAAAAACCTTAATCGCTCTGAAAAAGTCGAAGGTAGCCACATCAGATTTCTTGTCGTCGTTTCTCCCCAATCATCTTTAGGAGAAGGGTGGGATGGATCGCTAAAATCAATCTCCACAGAATGAATGGAAATGGACATTCGGAAAACATCGGAAAAATGTCAATAACACAAGAGAAGTGGAAAAGTTCGCAATAACGCTTTATGTTACTGATTTTCCTAAAAACTAGAATAAAAGAGATCTTTAGGAGAGATGTAATGAATTTGGAGTAGTTGTTGATGTTTACATTGCTCATAAATAATTAAAAATTGGTCAAAGATTTGCCTTTGTTAGGTTCATTCGGTTGGATAATTCAAATAGATTGATTACTGATCTATGTGCTGCATGGTTTGGCAATTATCATTTGTTTGCATCTCTGGCTCATTTCCAGTGTAATAGCACAATGCAATCTGTGGAGAATCATCCTAAGGTTTCTAACTTAAATCCTCAAGCGGATTGAAAAGATAAAAAACATCTTCTAGATCATATGCATCGCTTCTTAAAAAGGATCGCGAGGAGGAATTGATGTGTTAAGAAAGCTTTAAATTTATAAGACGACTTTTTACCGAATTTCAAATTAACACACGAGAAAAGTATAACCCCCGTATGTAGTATAGATTTAGGGTAAGACCAGGTCATCCCAAGGGATTGGCGTTTTTCAGAAAGTTTATTAGTTTTGCAAGAAATATCTTTAAGACTTGTCACGAATCTAAAGATAAAAGGACACGATTTTCTTTTGTTATCAAGTGATAAAAATGATGCTTGTTTGGGTCGAGAACAATGAAGATAAACATATAAATAATAATTCTAACATGAATTGAAGTATAATAGCATGAATGAACTGTAATTATTCAAACGATTAACACTTTTACATAGAAAAGGATCCTTTCGGCCTTTATACCTTTAAAATGTAAAATGCATAAACATTGATTCATGCATGAAGATAGTAGTGATAAATTCCCTTAATCCAGTTGGTTTGACGTGAGATCAAGTATTAAACATGTTCATATCCGGGTTGATAAATATTTTATTAGCCAATTCTCACAAGACTAATACTGAATTGCCATAGACAAACAATGCGAAATTAAACATATTGATAGAGCCTTTCGACCTAAATCCACCATGTATAATTAATCAAACAATTAACAAGTATCTAGAATTAATAAATCACTGGCACACTCATACAATTTTAAAACGATATCAATGCTCCAGAAAATGCGACAAAATCAAACATGCTCGAGCAAATCCATGAACGAGACACATACAATTACTCAATTCCTCAACTAGAGAAAGCTAAAGGCAAAAATTATTTCCACAAGATCTAAAGGCAAACCTTACAATTTTGGAGTAATGGGTATAAATATGCTAGCAAAGTTATCAATCCAAAGTCAGATTTGCTTTACATGATCAATAAAATGTTTTTTCTTCCAAATTCTTTCTTATTTTATATTTAATATTTTACCTAACTAATTTTTTTGTATTTAAAAACATAGATATATATATTTTAAAATTTTAGTTTTCCTATTTATCCCCCCCCCATACTTAATATGAGCATTGTCCCTAATTCGAGAAATATTATAAGGAAAAGATAAATTGGAAAAGTAAATTGAATGTAACTTCCCTTATTATACGGTCTTTTGATGAATTCAGCAAAATCTGCACGAAGCTAAGTGGTAGCCTTCGAACACAAATTTGTACATCTTTCCACTTTTCTTTTTCTTCGTGTGCTAATAATAAACAAACAATACACGGTGCACATAGATAACAATACTACTTCTTAATAATAATACTAATACGGAAAAGTTAAATATTGTTTAATGGCAACAGAGGCGTATTACACACCATAATAATATTAATATTATTTTCAGAGAATTGTTTTTAACTTGTGACCCACACACGGTCACCAAATTAACCTGTGTCATCTCGACACTACTCTTCATCCTGATGCTGCTGCTGTGGCTCATCATAACTGGGTGTGCATAGGCTACTTGTAATGGAACATCGTAGTGCCCAGCTATATACTCAAAAAGTCCTGCACATTTGTCATAATGATATGACTGCCTACGTGACATCCTCTCCAACTCACCCTGTCGAATCTCCATACGACCCATCTTGTCGTATAAATTAGAAATAGAATGGCATGGGGGTCTAGGTACGGCAACTCTTAGGTCACCATGTGCGGGCTCCTTAGCAATCAACCTCCCATTAGAGCCGATCAACTCTCTAAGGGGGGGAGGGGGGAGGGGTATCCAGCGGTCTACAATAAAATAGAGCACTCAAACCATCCAGCACCTCATCAGTCAACAAATTTGCTCTCCTAGCAATTTTGGTGATAAATTGGCCACAACAAATCATACTATCCCTTTGACTTCCAACTCCTTTTCTCTTGAGCCACTTTGCAATCAACCAAGCCACATTCGCATACCTATTTTGATACTTTGCTTCAAACATGCTCATCAACTAAAGCTTATTCCTTTGCACCTTGTCATACCCAGTTGTTCTTTGACAAAAACCATAAGTTATCATCTTTTGTAATACCCTAAGAACGGGTTTGCTAATGGTCCTCGCAGAACTCATGGACATAATCAATTCATTCTCACTACTAATCTCGGACCAATACTGATTAACATTGAAATGATCGTCAGTTCTTAAACCTCCACGAAAATAAGTTTTAAATCCCTCATCCTGGATTTCATCACTAGTATACAACCCCAAACGACGAGTAAATTCCAAAATAGTCAATGTGTGACCACGGCCTCCTAACCTAAACTTGATCAATTTCCTTGGCATCAATTCTTCATCAGTGATTGTCTCATCAAACTCATAGGTTGCATAAAACTCATGGCATAACTCGGTATAGACAAGTTCATTTATATCAAAAGTACATCTCCATGCCTCAGAAGTAAATATTTCTTCATCTCCTCCCATTTCATACACTTTAATCTCCAACATTTCTTTAATCTCTTATGCACAACCCATGTTATTTAGTACACCCCAGTCAACAATACACAGTGCATAAATCTGTTTCGGGAGTAGGCGTGCAAGGTTGGTGTTGTATTTAGTCTTAGCAGCTCTGTTACTACTTTCCCAATGCAGAAATTCATGATGAACGTGTGGAAGCATAGTTTCTTCCACGGTCTTTTGTTGACAGGTTCTCTTTAGGCGAGATGAACCGGCTTCAAAATTGTTTGAACCTGAGGTCTGCATACGAAATCATCATCAAGACATGTAAATATTAGTGTTAGAAAAGTTTTATAGCCAACGAACATGTCTAGCACAGCTCCTCAAACATTCTGGTTCGATTTTAGGTAAAAAGTGCGTCGTACTTTAGAAAAAGTATGGCGTACTTCCTGGGTTTACCTTAAGTGCGACGGTTTTGAGTGTGTGTGTGTTTTAGTTTTGTTAAAAATGAAATATATTTTCTTATATTAGTTTTGCTTTGCTCAAAAGCGTCACGTAATTCTAATTTTTTTTCCAGACTTACTAATATCGTATAAAGAATAGGTCGTAAATAAAATAAAATTCATCACAACTGATACTTTTTTCATATATGATAAGTTCATCATATCAAAGACTATCCATAATGGATTTATATTGCTTTGATAAAAAAAACCATTGGAGTAACAAGATAAAAAAAACCATAGGAGTAACAAGCATGCTCCTATTATTCCTCCAAGTGTTTCCTTTATTTTCAGAACCAATCATGTGACATAATTTTACTAAGCTTATAGAACTTTAATAGCTTCCTATCGGTGGATTTTGTTTTGTACCCTTGATCAAAACGTTTCCATGCGGGTCCACGATCCTTACTTTAGCATGCCACTTCCCGTCACCATCACCTTTCTTAATAAAGTTATCGGAATAACTTGGAATCCATTTAACATGTTCTAAGGGTACGGGTAGTGAACCAAGAAAGGCAACCATTTTTTTCACACACAAATCTTTTTAAACGGGTTAAGGGTTTCTTAGAGAGCTAAGGCACGGTCCATAAGATCGTCACAATTTAGATATTTTGCAAATTTTGGGCAATAGATTGGCTTTCCCATTTCATCTCTTTTCACACGGTACTCCTCTTCATCCTCATCACTCTCTTAACAACATAAAATTTCTGATGGCAAACACTGTCGAAGGTTGAAGTAGTTCCTTTGATAGTGTTTATAATTCCTCCACAAGTATAAAGAAAACTTCTTCCCATAACTATTGGTACATCCTTATCCTTAGGAATGTTTAAGATTAGAAATTTTGCAAGAATGGTAGTCACACCAACTTGGCACAAAACACCTTTCAAAATTCCTATCAGCTCGGTTTTGAATGATCCAACATAGTGATCTTTTTAGACATAGGTTTAACTTCTTCCCTTCCTAACTTTGCATAAATGCGATAAGGCATAACATTGATGTTCGAGCCAGTGTCAGCTAGGGCATGTGTGTCAAACTTTGCCTCGATACGGATAGGAAGAATGAAAACTCCTGGGTCGTTCTTTTTCTCTTATCGTGTTGTAACTCCTAATCACTTCCTGAGTGGCTTCTTCTTCATCAATTTCAACTTCTCCATCAAGCTTGAGTTTATCTAACATCACACTGTCTAATAACTTTTTTGTGTTGATCATTGATTTTAAGATTTTCAATTATCGGCCACGGTTTTTGTAAGATTAAAATTCTCTCATAGATATCTTTTTCTATAGCTTCATGACATTTCTTCTTGAGTCAACGGTTGTTTCACAGTCAAAGATGGCCCTTCATCACTGTAGGTCATTTTGTAGTTTCCACAAGGCTTCTTCTTATTTTAGGAACTCTCCCCCATATTGCATACACATGGTGGCACATCGATCCCATCAAGCTATGGTTTGTCACCAAAATCCACATTTTCTAATATAGCATCCCAGTCATCTCCCGAATCATTAGAGTTATCAGAGTCATCACAAAAAGAATCAATATGACCCCGTTCCTAAAATCTATTATTCATTTTGTAAGTTTGAGGAATGATTGGCCAAACACAACACCAGGCTCTACATCGTCTTGTTTCGAGCTGATAATGAATGTCACACCCCCAGACGGGGCCTGGACGGAACACGTGTCCGGAGGCGTGACTTGATTGCGCATCTCAAGTACAAAGCATAAAGAACGACCTCTAAGGGTACGTTTTGAAAATAAACACCGTTGCAAAGTTTTAAAATAATAATAATAAATTTTACATCGATTAAATTTAAGAGATTCAAAGTAAATGCGGAAGCTTAAAAAGTTCAACAACGGTATTTAAAGACATAGATAAATCTCTGGTAAACCGGTACAAGCAAATAGACTTCACATAAG
>BQNB010161846.1:0-14631 GCA_026074375.1 Tanacetum coccineum | reverse complement strand
TTCACAAGTTTTCCCAACGAAAACTATATTATATTCAAAGTAAACCCGGAAACTATGAACAATTCTGTCATAATCGCTTATAGAATCGAATTACACTTCAATGCTACTTCCTTGGATGGATTAAAATCTGGAAATTGATGGTGAAGAGTGGTGGTAGTCGATGGTGGTGATGGTGGTTTGAAGGGGTGTTTGGATCCTTGGTTTGTCAAGTCAAGATGACCAAAAATCCCTATTTTAAGTGTTCTAAACGAACTAGAATGATTTGTGTGAGAGTGTATGAAATAAGAGAGCCTAGGAGGGTATTTATAGGCTTTTCAGGGGCCAAAAACAGCGGCACAAACTTATTTGTGCGCCGCACTTCGGGAGTTAATGCACACTTCATTTAATTGCCTTTAATTTACTCCACCGCCTCAAAAGTGCGCCGCACTTTAGGTAAAACCGCCGCACTTTGGGCACTTTTTAGCACTTGGCCTTTTTCATGGTTGTAGATAATTGAATTCTCTTTGCGTGGCCGCTTGAACCAACTAACGGAGTTCGTATGACCGAGTTATGGACAAAACAGTGAACAGGTGCCGGGAAGCTTTTAGTTTGAGTATACTTCTTCGTTAAAGCTCCAAATCTTTATGTATTCTTCTGTTTTCTTCTACGACACGTACCTTGAACATATAATAGAAAATATACTTGATTAAGTACCGAAAGTTCACGAGAAATGATCAAATATATATAAATAATGTCACCGAAAACATGTATAATTAAGGCGTGATCAAAGACGAAGGAGGAGCATGAAGATCATCTTCGTAGTGTGTTAGAAATCTTGCGCCAGAAAAAGCTCTATGCTAAATTCTCCAAGTGTGACTTTTGGTTAGGACAAGTGGCGTTCTTGGGTCATATTGTATCAACCGATGGTATTACTATAGATCATGCTAAGGTTGAGGCTATCACTAAATGGCTGAGACTGACAACAGTAACCGAAGTTAGAAGCTTTTTGGGACTTGCGGGGTATTATAGAAGATTTATAGAAGGGTTTTCACTTCTTGATTTACCTTTGATGAAACTTATGCGAAAAGGAGAGAAGTTTGATTGGAATGAAGAACGCGAGAAGAGTTTTGAAGAGCTGAAAAGGAGATTAGTTACCTCTCCCGTACTTACTCTTCCTTCTGGAACAGGTGGATATCAAATTTATAGTGATGCGGCGAAGAAAGGTCTTGGTTGCGTTCTTATGCAACATGGGAAGGTTATCGCTTATGCAGCGAGGCAACTGAAACCATATGAGGTGAATTATCCAACACATGACTTGGAGTTGGCAGGAGTTGTTTTTGCTCTTAAAATTTAGAGGCATTATTTGTATGGGGAAACTTGTGACATCTTCACTGATCACAAAAGCCTCAAGTATATTTTAACTCAAAAGGAGTTAAATATCAGGCAGAGGCGTTGGTTGGAACTTCTCAAGGATTACGACGCAAATATTTAGTATCATCCTGGAAAGGCTAATGTGGTAGCGGACGTACTTAGTAGAAAGAATTCTGGAATTATGGCTTGTCTTAAAATTCAACCCGAGATTATCAAAGATTTAGAGCTCATGGAAGTCGAGTTAGTTGTTCGTGGTTCTGAAGGTTATATAGCGAGCCTAAATATTAAACCTAACCTTATATTGCGGATCAAGGAAGCTCAGAAAGATGATGGTGAATTATAGGCTGTGTTACAAAATTTAAAAGAGGGTAAGCAGGCAGAATTTCGGGTGGACGATCATGGTGTGATATGGTACGGTAATAGATTATGTGTTCCTGACGATTCCTCTTTTCGAGAAGCTGTTTTGACTGAGGCACACAATTCTCCTCTCTCTATTCATCCTGGTTCTATAAAGATGTATAAAGACTTGAAGCAGAATTTCTGGTGGAATGGTATGAAACATGAGGTGGCTAAATTTGTGGCGAAGTGTTTATCGTGTCAACAAGTTAAAATTAAACATCAATGTGCAAGTGGCCTTCATCAACCTTTAGATATTCCAACTTGGAAGTGGGATAAAATCTCTATGGACTTTGTAACGGGGTTGCCTAACACCTTCAAGAAGAATGATGCAATTTGGGTTGTGGTTGATTAATTGACTAAGTTGGCTCACTTTTTGCCTATTCAACAAGGGTATTCAGTCAACAAGTTGGCAGAGATCCTTTAGCAAGAGATTATTTGGTTATATGGCAAACCTGCATCAAATCGATCGTGTTTGATAGAGATCCACATTTCACTTCATGATTTGAAAAGGTTTACAGAATGCTTGGGGAATGAGACTTTAATTTGGTACCGCTTTTCACCCTTAGATGACGGTGTGACTGAACGAACTATTCAGACTTTGGAGGATATGTTTAGATCATGCGCTTTAGAGTGGGCGGGAAATTAGGACGAGTATTTGTGTTTAGTTGAGTTTGCTTACAATAACAGTTGTCATGCAAGTATCAAAGGGGATTCTTTCAAGATTTATATGACCGAAAGTGCAGAACGCGTATTTTGTTTGAAATATTAGTAAGCGATTCAGAAATAGTAGCATGAGATATTAGATAAGATTATTTTAGTTATGACTGAAGATAGAGTATGATAACGATAAGGGCATGTTTATGTGATGTCATTATTATGATGTCTGGCCAACGTGATAATAATTACATGACATAATGTGAACTTATCAGAGTCATAAGATGTCTCGAGGAGTTTTAGAACAATCTTAATAAAGTCAGAGAGCTTGTTATAGAAGGTCCTGAAATGGTTGAGGTGACGAATAAAAAAAGGTTGTCATTGCTAAAAAGAAGCTTAAGGAAGCTCGGTCGCGATAAAAAAGTTATGCCGATCGTCATCAAAGAGCTTTGGAATTTAAAACTGAGGATAGTGTGTTTTTAAGTTTCTTCATGTAAAGGTGTTCGACATTGTGATTTGAAAGGGAAATTAAGTCCGTGAGTCATTGGTTTGTTCGAAATCTTAGATAGAGTTGGCAAAGTTTCTTATCGTTTAGCATTACCTTCGCAATTGTCTCATGTTCATAATGTGTTCCATGTATCTCTTTTGAGAGGTTATAACTATCATCCGTTGCATGTTGTTCAATATCCATTAGATAAAATTCGCGGAGATTTGTCTTTTGTTGAGGAGCATGAGGCTATTTTAGATCGTCAAGAGCGGGTCATGAGAAAGAAAACTATTCCCCTTGTTAAAGTTCTTTGGAAAAATCATCCCAAGCGTGTGGCGACTTGGAAAAATGAAGAAATGATGCGGACTGACTATCTACGTTTCTTTTTGTGATTTGGTATGTTTTCATTTAATTTTCGATATCAATTTCGCGGCCGAAATTTTCTTTTAGAGGGGGAGAATTATAATACCCTAAACTTATTAAAATATATATTAACAATACTTAAAGATAAGTACGCTATTAACATGACTAAAAAATTTAAACAAGTCACTTTCTATGTTTAATTACAAATGTATGGCATAACTATTATAAACAAATATATATATATGATACTTGAAGCTCATATAAACAAAACCCACATTCAAATTGAGTTGGTCAACAAAGCCATAGTACTCGGTCATATCCAACTTCTCCAAAATCCCGAGGTAATCGACTAGTTTGTTGACACACGCCTTTTATATGCAGCCATCCCATACACTTATTAGAACCTCACAATATCATTAAATAAGACCCCAAATCTCAAACACGTTCGCATTGATAAAAGGGTGATTGTTGTAAGCATCCAGACTTCAGTTTCTTTTAGTAGGTGTTCGTCTGGTCCATATTCGGTTTCTTTGTTCGGGTTCTGGTTAGGGTTGCAGAATTGTATGGGTTTTGATCGATAGCCGGCATGGAGGTTTATAGTTCGTAACTCGTACGTTAGGTGATCGTGTGCGCTCGGGTTTTTGTCTGTGTACAGACTCAAAGTTTTGGTTTCTTTAAAGTTTTGTTCTGGTTTTGGTTCGTGGTGGGAATAAGGTTCTGCTGGTCCGCGAGTGATTCTTTAGCTATTTGTGTTCGTCGGGTATTAGGTTCGATCGTGCCTTGTTTATTCGTAGCGTTCGTGTTCTTATTTCGGTTTCGATCTTATACGTTTAGCCTTGAGGTACTCCTTGAACCATCTCTTCGTTACATAAACATACATTGTGCATAAGTATTACGTTGGATCATCTTAGCTATATTGTAATATGATATATAGTATTACCGTAATCGAAGGCCGCCATTAAAAGTGAACCGCAGTTGCAGGTCTTAAACGTTGATAAATTGTGAACTTTAAAAGATATAAAATTCATGATACAATGCTTACTAATGTCAAGAACTCAACATGTAAAGTATTATAAATGAAGTAAAATAATCCATGACATACTATTACTACAATAAGGAAGAAGATGCATGGCTACAAAAATATTTCTTGTATTATAAGTTGTCATAATAACCTTTCAGAGTTAATATGTTATATCAGCCTTTAAGAGTTGAATAACTAATCTAGTATTTTATGATATATATAAATGGTGAATCGGTACAAGTCGCGGATGAAAACGATAAGTTGCATGAACATGCGTTAATCCTTAGATTTAATCATGCGTTTATTGGTTAAAATAAGGTTAAGGAAATATGGAAATGGAGTATTAAAACTAAAGACTTGGTATTTTCAAATATATGTTCTTATATGGGCGTTTAATGAAGATGACCTAATATTATAATGAAAATGATTATGTTTCTATGTTTTTAGAATTTTAATGTTGTATCAGACATTATACATTGGTTTAGAGTAAAAGTTCACTTAAGCTTTAATCGTGTAGCAGAGGTCAAATTGCTAGAATGAGAATACTTTTTCGGGTTAATTTCATATTAATATTTTTTGCTAAAGTATCATAAAAGTGTACGGATTATACCTCCCATTTAGAATGCAAAAGTAAATGTAAATTATATAAAAGACCACTTTTGAATATAAGAAAAAGGTAGTATTTAGGCTCTTAAATAATAAGTGGTTCTTAATTCGTGTAGATTCGTTGAAGAAGGAGTAACTCTAATTTTTGAATACGCGTTGATTTGCTTTTAAAGTACATATATTCTAACCTTTCTTTTAAGGATTCTTATGACATTCGATCCATATCTATTTTCACTTTTAAGATCCTTATATATGTTTCTCTAGCCTTTGATTCGTAATTCATTTGCTACCTATTTGATAATTTGATTGAACCCTTGAACTCGTTTGACACATGCTTCATTTGACATTGCTATGATATTAATTTATCCGTGTTGTTTAGACATGATCTTCTTTGGACATAATATGTTTCGTTTCGATATGCTATATGAACCCTTTGTTTTTTTCCGATGCCCGAGCTAACTAGCCATGGAGGTACAATGGCCGCGTTATTGATGCACTAGTGGCGTGACATTATCTGTGACGGTGTGATCAATCCATGATGTTCCCTTTCGTTTTGTGTGCTCTATTATGCACTTGGCCCTATATGATTTGATTTGTAGGGAGTGTATGGATGCATCCTAGGTACTTTGTTTAGTTTCGTTTTGGTGCATGGCTTAGTGTGGTGCCAACACCCCATTGCACATTTTGTTTCGGTACATGTGAAGATTGCAACTCCCTTGTACAAGTTATTGTGATATATATATGATTATTTAGTCTAAGCGCGTGGCATGCTTTAGACTTTCATTTTGAGCTCGTGGGGCATTTCTATATGTTTTGTTTGGCTACTTATTCGTTCAGTTTTGATGATATATGAAATCTCTGATTCCATTTCGTTTACTACATATGTTTGATCTATCTGTTTCGTATATATCTGTTCACTGAGCTTTAGCTCAGCCGCATTTTCTATTCTCCGCGGCACGTAATAAGAGGGAAACTGGGTATGAGTGAAGAGTGCTTAGGAGTAGGGGTGCCAAATGGTTGACCCGACCCGACTCGAACCCGATAAGGCCTTATAGGGTCGGGTTTATTCGGGTCCAACTTGGCTTATCGGGTCTATCGGGTCAACCCGATAGCCTTATAGGGTCGGGTTAGGGTTATATTTTCCTATTTTATCGGGTTCGGGTTCAACCCGATAACCCGATAAATGTATAAGCCTTACTTTTTTTTTGGCCCAACAACACATAACACCCTTAAGTACCTGTTGTATCAAGGTTGCAGTGTGTAATGTGGATCTATTGTGTTATAAGGATCTGCACTAATTGTTTGAGATGGTATAGTTTAAGCAGAATAAGAAAAGGTAAACATTGTTATCATAATTCATTTCTTTGAGAATTTGTTGTGTAAAGAAGTAGCATTGTTTGAAATTAGTCTGTTGCTTTCCGCTACAAGTGATGTGTTGTAAGTTATTGGTGGAATTGGTGCCTTGAATGGAACCTGCTGAGACTCTCATCAAGGCTCAACCATATGACTAAAACTACTCATTTCAGATTACAAGACTCTTTCATATGACGGTATACTTACCTTATCAAGCTATGTGTTTAGTTGCTTGCTAGTATGTTACTAACCTTATGTAAACAACTATTTCATCCAAGTATTTACAATGCCATTGTCGTTCTTTCTTTTACAAACAACTAACCTGATGCAAACAACTAACATGATGATCTTTTATATATTAGATTGTAGTCTAATGAAATCAAATATGCTCAAAAATGCCACTGTGGTTCTTTCTTTTACATGTTCAAACATGCCATTTGACTTGCCATTTGACAAATATTTTGTATCTAATTCATATATATGCCACTGTGTTCTTTTACATGTTCAACCCGATAACGACCCGACAACCTAACCCGATTCAACCCGACCCGTTTTGACCCGAAACCTGATAACCTGATATTTTATAGGGTCGGGTTAGGGTCAATATTTAGGACACCAAAACCCGATTCAACCCGACACAACCAACCCGATAACCCGACAACCCAACCCGATTACACCCCTACTTAGGAGCTCTTAGTGGACCGACTTGATGATAGCTTTCCCATTTCTTTTAAAATCATTTAGACGTTGAAGTTAAATTTGTCTTTCGCTTAGACTTTGGAGATTTGAATTAATTTCGTTTGGAAGTCATGATGTATTTGAAAATTTATTTCCTTAGTTTTCTTGGTGAACGTTGTTGAACCATATTATGAATAAAGTCTTCCGCTTGCGTTTGTTTTGATGCCATAAGTGTGACATTTGACCCATTCTCGGGTGGGGTGTTACACACACTCTTTTAGGATACTTTGCATTTTTAAAACCTTCTGGTTGTGCCATAAACACATCCTCTGTCAGTTTTTCATTAAGGAAAGTGGTATTGACATCCATCTGCCATATTTCATAATCATGAAACGCAGCTATGGCAAGCAGTATCCTAATTGACTTTATTTTAGCTACTTGTGAGAAGGTTTCCTCATAATCAATCCTGTGGGTTTAAGTATAACCCTTCGCTACCAACCTAGCTTTATAAGTATGTACTTTCCCATCCATGTTTGTCTTCTTCTTGAAGATCCACTTACATCCCACCATTTTAAGACCGGGTATAGTGTCAACCAAATTCCAAACTTGGTTGTCATACATAGACTGAATCTCGCTTTTTATAGCTTCCTTCCACTTAGCAGCCTCAGGGCTTGCCATCGCTTCCTTGTAGTTAGCAGACTCATCCAAATCACTTAGTGTACTATCACTAATCTTGTCCTTTTCAATATGGAAACCATAGTAGAACAGAGGAGGCTTGCTTACTCTACCACTTGTTCTACTAATGGTTAAAGATATATCATCAGGCTTAACATGTGTCACCACCTCTTGTTGAGTGTTAGTATTTACTATAGGTTCTTCATCGACAGACTCTTGAATTTCTTCAAGGTCTATCTTACTCCCACTGTCCTCTTTAGATATCATTTCTCTCTCAAGAAACACTCCTCTTCGAGCTAAAAATACCACATTATCCTTGGGTTTGTAAAACAAATATCCAAATGACTCTTCTGGATAACCGATGAAAAGACACTTTTCAGATCCGACTTTTAGTTTGTCCTGAGCTTCTCGTCTAACTAAAACCTCACAACCCTAGATTTTGATGTGCCCAAGAGAAGGACGTTTTCCCTTCTACATCTCAAAAGGTGTCTTCGAAACCTTCTTTATGGGTACAAGATTTAAGATATGGGCGGCTGTCTCTAATTCGTAACCCCATAAGCTTATTGGAAGTGTTTCTCGACTCATCACAGATCGAACCATGTCTAACAGGTTTCTATTTTTCCTCTCAGAAACTTAATTTAGTTGTGGTGTTCTAGGAGGAGTTAACTGTGAAACTACACCACAGTTTTTAAGATGATCGAAGAATTAGATACTAAGGTATTCTCTTCCCCTATCGGATTGGAGTACCTTTATCTTTCTGCCTAGTTGGTTCTCTACCTCGTTTTGATACCTTTTTTATACTTCAAAGGTATCCGACTTATGTTTAATCAGATAAACATGTCCATATCTACTGAAATCATCTATAAGCGTAACGTAGTAGCGGTTTCCATCTTTTGTGGCAGATCGGAATGGTCCGCACACATTTGTGTGTACTAAGTCCAATAATCCTTTACCTCTTTCACACGATCCTGTGAATGGTGATTTAGTCATCTTGCCCAATAAGCAAGACCCGCATACATCATCCGATTTAAAGTCGAATGATTCCAACACTCCATCCTTTTGAAGTTAGGCAATGCGTTTTTTTGTTTACGTGCCCAAGACGGAAATGCCATAATTTTGATTTATCAAGCTCATTAAACGAACCAACATTTAAAATCACATTGCCATTATGACTAATACATTCAACAGTTTCATATACGTCTTTGCAAGGAGAAGCTTTAAACATAAAACAACCATTTGAGTAAACCAAAATATCTTCATTCTCATTATCAAATGAAAATTTATAACCATCCTTAAAGAAAGCATGAAATGAAATAATGTTTCTTGTCATTTCTGATGAATAACAGCAATTATTTAAATCTATCCTAACTCCAGACTTCAGCATGAGCTCGTACTTTCCAATGCTTGTCACAGGCGTGATTTTCCTGTTTCCTTTGACTAAGTTGAGCTCTCTATGCTTCAACCTCCTACTTTCCTTTAGACCCTGCAAAACGGTAAAAATGTAAGTACCACACCCTGTATCCAAGACCCATAAATCCGAAGTTGTAGTATTGTGGAGTTCGATCATAAACATACCTGAGTGACTACCCTTTCGACCTCTCCGTCTATGAGGTCCTTCAGATATTTTGGGCAGCTACGCTTCCAATGCCCCTTTGTGTTACAGTAGAAGCACACTACTTCCTTTGGATCACTTATAGGTGCAATCTTAGATTCAGCCTTTCTTTTAGACCCACGATCGGACTTTCCTTTCGTCCTTTCCTTTCCAGTTGGAATGAGAAGTCTTTCTTTTCTTTGCATTGTGACAAACAATCAACACAGGAGCTGCTAAAGTAGAGGGCACAACAATTTTCTTGATCCCTTGCTCAACGATTTGCAACAAGCTATGAAGTTCCATTATTGAGGTCTCTTTCCCGTTCATTTGATATGAGAGCACAAACTGATTGTAATCAACTGGTAGACCGGATTGGATTATGTTTTTAGAAAGCTCAGCATCGAACACCATGTTCAGAGATTCCAATCTGTCAAAGTACCCTTTCATCTCTAAGACGAAAGCACAAATAGAGGCTCCAGGTTTTGGTTTGCAAGCCATGAGGGATTTAACAACATCAAGGCGTTCCTTGCTTGCCTTTGCCTGAAACATTTCTTTGAGCTATTGGTTCATTTCATAAGCCCAAGTGTTCTTAAAAGTCTTTTGCAGTTCAGGGCTCATGGAAGATGCCATGATGCATGACATTTTCTTTGCATCATCATAGTGCTTTTGGTAAGCTTCAATCTCTTCTTGGGTTGAATCATCATCGATTGTAGGAATTTGCTCATCAAGAACATACTCTTTGTTCTCGTACCTTAGGGTGAACCTAAGGTTTCGCATCCAGTCCATATAGTTAGGACCAGTGAGTCTTTCCTTCCCAAGAACTAAAAGTAATGAGAAGTTTGAGTTATGTGCGGTATTAGGAGCGGGATGATTGACACCATTTTCAGTATACATCTATAAGATAAAACAGTTTTAGTTAGAATTATACCTTAATTAATTACCGAATATTAAATTAAGGCTAGGATCCATATTTTAGATTCGTTTATGAAGAGGGTTGCCGTAATCACATCGCGAATTTATTTTAGGTAGACAATGTCTTTGTTAATTTTATTCTCTATGAAATTCCTAGTTCTTTTGAGATTCGTTGATTTTGATCAATGGCATGTTAATCTCGGATATGCTCATCTACTATTCATGACTGGGATGCTGAGAATCATGAATAAGATGGTGAATTTAACCATGCAAAAACCCGCGTGGTTCCCGGCTCGAGTCTGCTCGAGAATCGTGAGTCCCACATTACCTCTCACTTATGTTCTCTTATTAATGTGCCGATAAACCACACGCGCTGTATTAACAGCCCATATGAGAGATGTGCGGTCTTCATTGGTTAGCATACTATTCACATTTGCTATGTATAAAACGGGAATTTTGTTTTAGTACTTTTAAATTAATACTTTTAATCTTGGCATCATCCTATCAAAATTTCCCGGTAGCTCCATTGAACGCATAAAGAAGCAGAGAAGTGGGTCAGCGCGAAGCATATTAAAAACTTGACTTCTTTAGGGAAGCAAAATGACCCGCCTTATACCTCTCTTATAGTTTGTTCACTATGGTTGAACCGACTTATCAATTGACTAGCGATGTATTTAGATTTAATGATACATATACAATATAGCAATTATAATATGTATAAGGTTTCTAATAAACATTTTAAAGTTTTGTGTTCTATTTTAAACATTTTAAAATTTTAGGGGTATATTTTAAACAATTTAAAAATATAAGGTTCTAAAATATAAATTCATATTAACATTCAATGATCACAAGACAATAACATAATATTCAATTATTTATACTTATCACATGTTAACAACTTACTGATAGATAATTAAGTGCTAATAGAATTAACTTGAGGCTCTGATACCACTGATGGGTTTTTTATACCCTAACTTGATTAACATAAAGAAGAAACAACAATTAATCTAGGGCAAGAAGGAAACTAAACCCTAAAGGATCTTAACCTAATAAATAAAAGCAACTTAAAAGAAATAAATAAATAAGAAAATACTAATCTTTGAGAAAATCGGATTTCTCACACACATACCACCTTGGTCGAACTTGGAGGCGAGTACTCAAACGAGAGTACCTCTAATAGCTCACACCCACGAACCAAAGAGAAAAGGAATTCGGACTTCTAAGGTCTTGTTACACAAGTTGACTCTTACAAGGAGTAGGAATGAGAAAGAGAGAATGAGCAAATAAAGCCTTGGCATGCCCCTCTATTTATATGGAGAAGAAAGGACTTGGAATAGCTCTTTGGAAGGATATGGGATTCCCCTAAAAACGTCCTATGGGTCCCTCATAGGTCTTTCCGGCCCGTTCAACTTAATACACATTGTATTAGTACATATTCAACACATGCTTCTTTATAATTAGCTTCTAATTAATTTATCAACTTTTAATAAATTAATAAACCAATTAATTATACATATAATATTAATTCTAATTAATATTATCTCTCCTTTATTATTTCTCTTAACGGTTCACTGAGGGCAACTCAAAAATGACTCTACTTTTAACGACAGTCTTACCAATTAGTTATGAACTTGGACACTAAATCCAACATATATATCTAAGTATTATTATTTTACTTAAGTAATATCTTGCCTAAGTTTATTATGCCTTAAACGTATCTTACTATAAAATTTGTATTGCCATGAGTGCATTTATATTTTGCCATGAGTGCATTTATGTTTGCTTTGTGTTTATCTTTTCTCTGCTTTTATTTTTGTCTTACGTAGATTCTCCCATTCGTTTATATAACGGTTATTATATAAAAATACTAAACTTTTCCCAAGACATTGTGAGTGAAGCAATGGTCTCTAAACTGTTTCCAAGACATTGTGGGTGAAGCAATGGTCTCTAAACTTTTCCCAAGACATTGTGAGTGATGCAATGATCTCTAAGCATTTCCCAAGACATCGTGAGTGACACGATGGTCCTTAAAAATTTTCATGACTTTACATAATATCGTTTCACCTAACATTGAAATTTGCCGCAGTCTGCCGACCCAACGTTATCTTACTATCCGAACCCGAATACGAGTTTGAACACTCGCCCCATACTGTCGAAACATCTACGTCATCTCGTAACGTCTCAATCTTTCTTACTCCTTGTAACTTCTAGAAACATGCTGAATAATTCGCATACGACTTTAACCCGTCACCTTATAACATTCATTTTAGAAACACGACTTTTGAAATTTGACTTACTCCATCTTTCTTTACTCCGTTCGATTTTGAAGAAAATACTGACAACGAGACAAGGAATGAGTTTCGCGAGGATCGAGCGTATTGTAACCTAACGAATTGCTAATACTATTGAAGTTATTGCTGTCTATGAGGAAAAAATCCGCATGGATCACAACTCAATGGATCAGGTCGTACGTTAGGAAGCCAAGGTGGCAAGGAATGCCAACAACAAAATAAATGACAAGAGGACGTGAGAGTTTACACCGCTAGATCAAATAACAAAAATGAATATGTAGGAAAGTTACCCTTCTACAACAAGTGTAAGTTACACCACAGTGGCCCATGCATTGCGGAGTGTAATAACTACAAGAAAGTTGGCCATATGACTAGAGATTGTAGGACACCCGTTTCGATAACGACTTAGAGGCCCCCAATGGCAAATTAGAAACCTGAGGTACTTATTATGAGTGTGGAAAGCCAGGACATTACAAGAGTGATCGTCCAAAGCTGAACTGTGTGAGCCAGATTTGGAAGGTAAAAGCTTGCGGAAACTCTAATGTCATCAAAGATAAAGCTGATGTTTAAGGATAGATTTCCTGCCTTGCCTAGTGAAACCTAAGTAGACTTGGACCGTATCCCCTAAGAGATTTGCACTAGTACTTCCTAATGAATTTCATTGTATTGTGTGGATGTATTTAAATCCTCTATTTACTTATGTGTCATGACGATTCTGTCAGTTACACTCCTTAAATTGTTACTGTCTTACAAACCATTCCACTATCATTTATAAACTATTTTGCTATCGTTTTATCAACTACTTTGCTGACGTTTTATGAACTATTTTGCTATCATCTTATAAATCATTTTGCTACCATCTCGTAAACTATTTTGACGTCATCATGCAAAATCATTTTGTTGTCATCTTATAAACTATTTCGATGTCTTTTATAAACTATTTCGTCATCATTTATAAACTATTTTGTCAACTACTAGTTACCATATCATAAACCCCTTACTATTACATTATAAACTGTCATGTGATTTTCTCGTAAACTATTTTACTATCACCTCATAAACTATTTTCCACTATCATATAAAATATCTTGTGTCGTTTGATAAACTACCTTGTTTTCGTTTTTACGAATTGTATTGCTACCATATAAACCATATCGTTTATACCATATATATTTTTAAACATGACACTAGTTTAACGAGATGAGCATTTCATCATTAGTCCCTAAATTATACATAGCCTGATCACCTATGTCTAATTCAGGAAGGACCCTGCTATGTTGGGAGTAGTCACCCTAAAACCTTGTATTTTTTATTGATATTTTGTGTGCGTACTCCTACATTGTTCTTGTCATGAGTGTTCGTATTAGCCAACACTATAACCAATTAGAGTTTTACACGACCTTAACAAGTGGAGTTAACCTTATCTTACACCGCGCCTTCAGCCGAGAAATCAAGTTACGCCGCTAGCCACTATAGGACAATTCCCAACCAATGCGATTACATTTTATTTTTTGTTATATGGCCTAAACCTAGAAATCATACATGAGAGGAAACTAGGAGATTTCCTTTAATTGAATTATCTTTGAGTAAGCTAGAATTATGAAGATTAAGAGATTCTTGTACCGACGAAATTTCACGTGGCCATGAAGTTAAAGCAAAGGACGCAATTATTGCAAGTACATAGAACCTAGGTGATAGAAGCCTCACATTCACAAAGTTTAGCCTTTCTAAGTGACATCTTTCCAACTGCCTTACACATTAAATCCACCACAGAGTTAGCGGACGGGAATATAATAGGAGCCGATACTATAATTCGAGGTTATATCCTAAACTTTCTAAACCACCCGTTTAACATTGACTTAATACCCGTAAAACTCAATAGTTTTGACATTATCCTCGGTATGAATTGGTTGACGAAGTACCACGCCATCATCGTTTGTGATAAGAAGAACGTTCGTATCCCATACGGTAATGAAACCTTAACAATTCCAAAATAATAGGAATGATGGTAGTTGGGAGCCTAGATTGAACATTATATCGCGCACCAAGAATTAGAAGTATATATCGAAATGATGCCATGTCTTTCTAGCATATATCACTGAAAAGAAGACTGAGAAAAAGCCAAAGCAACTTGAGGACGTACATATCGTGAGAGATATTCTGGAAGTCTTTCCTGAAGACTTGCCAGGACTTTTACTGACCCGCCGAGTAGAATTTCAAATCGACTTAGTACCCGATGTTGCACTTGTAG
>BQNB010161844.1:0-11542 GCA_026074375.1 Tanacetum coccineum | reverse complement strand
TTCTAAGTTTAAAAATCATTGTTCTCAATTTTTAGGATTTAATTTTTTAGGATTTAATTAGATTAAAATTAGTTTTTAATTCATAATAAATTCAAAAATATTCAAAAAAATATTTTTCTTTTTCTTAAAATTTTATTTTATCCTATTTTAGGTTTAGAAATTTAGTTTGCATTTTTAGGAGTTAGTTTTACCCTACTTGCTTATTTGTCGCATTTTATTTGTCTCCCGTTAATTGTTAAGTGTTTAATTATTTTTAATTGTGCTTTTAATTAGTAGTTATAGAAAACCCAATCAATCTTCGAACCCATTCAAATCAATATCCAATATCAAATGAGGTTTCAATTTCTCAAATCTTTGGGATAACGACCCGGGAGATCATACTTCCGGAAAACATACGTATTATATATTATATTATATATATCTTTTAGAGTGAATTTTTCCAAGGGTGACTTGGTAATTTTCTTAATTGCTCTTTGATATTATATATATATATTATTTTACGTGTGTAAGAAACTTACACAATCAGTGATATAAAACACTCTCGATGTGTCACAAAAATACTTTCTCAAGTGACACGTCGACTGTTTTTCAAATCATTTTCCTCTTTAATCGGTAAGATAGTAACTGACCGATTCACTCTTATCGTGTTGTCTGCTTTGAGACGTTCCGATAAAGAGAACATGCAAGTATGGTGATTCTGATGGTTGTACGTCTGATGATCCGATACTTATACTGGAAATCCTGTCAAGGAGACTCATCTTAAGATGAATCTACCTGATCACAGGTCGGTCCTCACGGATTCGGAGGTTACTCCAACCATACTCCGGCGAATGACAAAGCCATGTTCGCCCACGAGCTTTATTATTAACTGTTTTATTTCAAGGTCAAGTAAAGATGGAGATGGAGATACCTCGTTCCAGTGGAGTCAATTCACAACCCATGCTCACACTTAATGTTTCTAATTAATGACATCATCACAACTGAAAGACCTACAATACAGCTTTCGCAACTCTAAGAAGTAATATCATGATCAAGAAAAGTATGAGCATGCGGGTCCAAAGGTCACAACATCACATGAAGGCAATACTCCACTACAAGGATGATTAAGAGATTTACTGCAGATGATGATCTCAAAGAAAGCTCAAAGATCACTCAAGTCCAAGGAACAAAGCTCAAAGATCACTACTTGATGTACAAAGACAAATGTTGAAGAATCAAAAGACTACAAGCCAGAATCAAAGATTAATTCAAATATAATGCTAGGATTCAATTTGTATTTTCTGGGGTGACCTCCCTTAGGGGGAGATTGTTAGGATTATGAAAATCCATGTAAAAGACTCGGTCACCCCGTGTTATATCTAGCATAGGTTAGCTCGTAGTCTTAGTATTAATCGTTTAGTTACCGTACGACTTATGGTGTTGGGCCGGGTCTTTACCCACTTGTTAGCCCACTCCATGGCCCACTTAGGGGCACCAAAACACTTGTATAAATACCCCTTTCCAGCCATGGGAAGGGGTTGGTTGTTCATTTTATCACAAGCATACACTAAGTGATTTTCTCTCACTAGAACTCCTATTTTCTCTCTCTAGAAATCGGCCAACCCTTAATCCATACCTTGTGTTATGATATCCAATATACTACAATTGGTATCAGAGCCCATGGGATGATTAGATAGATTGTGTGTGCGTTTTCTTGGTTAGTTTAGATCAAAAGTTTGGTTTTTGAAGGTTTATGGTCTTTTTCTTGACACTCTTTGATTCTCACGTTTGTGGTGTTAAAGTTAGTGTTTTTATTGTTGTTATAACCTTCTAGGATCAAGTTGTGCAAAAGAAACCAAGCAAAAACGTTTAAAAGGGTGATTTTTAGGTGTTTTTAGGTGAAAAAGTTCGTATTTTTCTTGACTGCGTTTTGTCTCACTGGCAATTTCTTAGTTGCGTTTTGTCTCTGCGTTTTGTCAGAGAATAGTACACTGCGTTTTGTCTTCTAGTGTAGTACAGCAGTTGCGTTTTGTCAGTTGCGTTTTGTGTATTGCGTTTTGGTTAACACTGCAGGTTGCGTTTTGTGTATTGCGTTTTGTCTCAAGTTGAAGACCCTCATTGCGTTTTGACTAAGAGAAACTCTGCCCAATTATAACCTTGATTGCGTTTTGTCTCAAGGGTTGATTGCGTTTTGCCTAAGACACTTCACTGCGTTTTGTCTCCTACTCACTGCGTTTTGTACCCTGCGTTTTGTCCCAAGTTGAAGACCATTATTGCATTTTGGTGGAAAGAATTTTAGAAAAAAAATTCTTCATTGCGTTTTGTCCAAGACTTCTTGACTGCGTTTTGTCTAGGACACCTCACTGAGTTTTGACTAATCCCCAACATTGAGATTTGTCTGAAATTCTTGATTGAGACTTGTCTAGATTTCCTGACTGAGACTTGTGTATTGCATTTTGCAAACTTAATTAAACCAAACCAAATCTAAACAAACAAACAATATCACCATTTATCAATAAAACATTCCATCACTTTTAAACATACAATCAACTAATCAATGTACCGATCCAAAGTTTAGCTATAACACAAATAAAAATCAATCATGGACTAGTAATATGATCACGGGCGAGCATGAGATTTCATAGCGATGTACAACAGTACTAACTGTTATTGACTCAAATTATGTGATATGGGTATTGTAATGTATCTCATTTGCAACAAAATCTGACCACCAATGACGTTTCTGTTGTAAAAGTTGTGATTCTTCTGCTCCAATACTGCATATGTGTTTGTTTGATAATAAATAGTGCCACTCTAATGAACGTTAGTTACTGAACTAGCCATATATAAGGAACAAGTTGCCATATATGAACAACGTGCTAAGTTGAATTAATGAACGGGTAACAGATAATGGTTGATTCAAATGCGTTATACTTATACAAGATCATAATTGATGGAAGAAAAAACTAAAACACAGGAGCTAACATTACGATAAGTACAGATTAACACACTCTATTAAAGTCAAACGGTATTATAAAGAAAATGTAAATATACTCTGAAACAACTTTTAAGCAAAGAGAGTTTAACTTCTGAAGATTTTTTCAAACCTGAGAAAGCTAAAAGAATAAATTGAAAAGAAATTACAAGCGTACATGATCATTCCATTCAAACTGTTCATATGATGCCGAAACCTAAAAAGTTGGGTGAACAGTATCGGAAATAGACATAGGTGCGCAGAACCATTTTCCTTAGAAGGCACCAAAGTGGTAACAACACTTTATGATGGTAATGAAATTATTAATCCGGACCATGACCCTACAAATGTCCCTTTATCTGAGGAAGACCTAGAGTTAGCCGAGTTTTGCTAGGTAGAAATGCATGAAAAATGATGATCCCCGTGTGTGTGGAAAAGAGGATTAAGTACATACCTCCAAATTTTCCACAGAGAACACTTCCTTGCAACGCAACTTTCACACCACAGACCCAACTAACCCCTGAACAAGTTTTTTGGTCCATAGATCTAGAAAAATGTAAGGCCGAAGAGCTAAAGGCAAATACCCTACCCTTGCCAGTTTTACCACATGTGATTATGTATCCTCCCAATACAACTGTCCATCTGGTCCCCTGAACGCTTCCAACCACAAGTCAAGTAAATATTGGTCTATATGTAATTACACAACTTTTTTGGGACTTTGAAACGACTTGTAAGAAACGAATTACACCAACGGGAATAACTTAAGGGGAAAGGGGTTTTGAGCAAACTAAACGGTGTTACTTAACGGAAGTCATTCCATTTTTTAATCTACTCAAAGAACATTTTGACATTGTTCAAAAATCACTTGTCACTGAAGTTAGAGCAATGAAAGCAATTTTTGAAAATATGGAAGCGGAAGTGGACCAGAATGTTGTAGACAAAAAATGTGGGGAGATTAAACGTAGGAATCTCCTCATCATGAATGAGAATTTAATTGTTGAATGCTTGTCCAAAGATGTGTTTTATACTGCAACTGAGTCTGTGTTAAATGTATCTAGATTTTCTGACATGCATGATGCACTCACTATTGCTCAAAATCGTATTGCCGACCTTGAATCTGAAAATTTTAATCTGAGAAACAAGATTCAAAATGATGATCACGACTCAATGATAAAACACTTTTCCAAACTTGAAGTTGAACACTTCAACTTACAATTAAAGTATCAAAATCTCAAAGAACATTTTGGAAACAAAAAACCAGTGACGTCTTCGGATGCTCCTTCATTTGATTAACTGTTTGTGATCGGGAAACTAAATAAACATATTCAAAGTCGAGGCAATACGATTCGTGAATTAAAGGAGAAAATCTCTCGCTTAACAAAGAAAAATAGTGACGCAGATCCCATTTTTGACCTTAAGGCCTTATTTTCTCAGAACAAAGATTTAACTGCAAAGCTCAATGCCCTTCACGATCTCAATGAACGCTATAGGGCAGAAAATGCAAAAGTTAAGCAACATTATAAGGAATTGTATGATTCAATTAAAATAATGCGTGCCAAAACTACTGACCCAGAACAACTCTTTGATATCTGAATTGAAAACCTTAAGGCTCAACTTAAAGATAATTCCAAATGTGTCACTATACCTGATAGCAAACCTAAAGTGCTGGCTCCTGGTAGATATCCTATAGATGTTGAACCAATTCCTCCTCGACACAAGAATAATCGGGAAGTGCATCTACACTATATCAAACACCTTAAGGAAAATGTAGAAACCCTTCGCGAAATAGTAGAGGACGCTAAGGTGGAAAGACCATTGGATACCTCTCTTGCATCTGCTTGTTGTTACACTAAACACTCTCAGGAGCTGTTAGAATATGTAATAGGCACGTATCCTAAAGACTTTAGCCCTAGCAATAAACAGAATGCCTCTACCACTTCACTTAGGAAAAAGCGAGTTACTTTTGTCGAACCATGTGAAACCTCAACTCATAACACACCAGCACAAGTTGAGCACCAAAAAATAAATTTGACTAATGCACCTGGAATTCTCTCTACAGGAGTAAAAGGTGCCTCTGAAGCTAGCAGGTCAAAGGCTAGGAGCAATACAAAGAAAGATAGGACCTTGCCAGCTAAAAGTGCCTTGAAACAAGTAGAAGCCCATTCTAGGATGAATAAGTTAAATAAGAAATAAAATAATCGTGTTCATTCTAGTATTAGCTATAAGCGTACTGTAATTAATTTGAATTCTAATACTTCTTACAAAACTCGTAACAAATGCTTAATTCATGTAATCATTATATGTGTTGTGCGTTCTGAGATGTTTGTGAAGCAATCCCCTGCCACTAAAGTGTGGCGGGTTAAGCAAGTTTGGAAGGCCACAGGGAAATTGTTTACCAAAATCGGTTATCAGTGCGCGACCCACTGCAGATTATTACTTTAGGAGATTATGGCCTTTAACTAGGAATACTCCACTTAAGGTTCTTGCCTACAAACAATGGAAGCCCATTGGTAGATTCTCCCTTTAGTAAGACAACGCCTTAGTTAGGTCCTACTGCTCTTAAAGTGACAGTATGCCAGCTATCCACGAAAACTATGCCCCTGTAGCATAATAATCTTGCGGTACTAACCAACCGGCACCCCAAAAACAAACACTTTTTTTGGCCAAATTTTTTTTGGGGAAAATCCAATGTATCCAAATCTCCATTTCGCCTTGTTCAAATGCCAAGGTCGTACAAATCACTCTCTGGTATTTGGACTCAGGCTGCTCAAAACATATGACTGGAGATCGCTCACGGCTCAGGAATTTCGTGAAAAAGTTTATCAGGATTGTTCGATTCGAAAATGACCATTTTGGTGCAATTATGGGTTATGGGGATTATGTCATTGGTGACAGTGTAATATTCAGGTATTACTATGTAGAAGGACTTGGACACAACCTATTCTCTGTCGGTTAATTTTGTGATTCAGTCTTAAGTTGCCTTCAAAAGCACACCATGTTTCTGTCGCGAGACTATATGGTGTTCGACCTTAATAAAAGAAGTCGTGGCACAAACTTCTACTTACCAGTTATGTTGAAGATATGAATGAGGTTTCCTCCTATTTTCTTACTGTCTAGAGCCTCCAAGACCAAATCTTGGTTATGGCATCGCCGCCTGAATCACTAAACTTTAGGCACCCCATGAACTTGCCGGTAAAGATCTTGTTAAGGCTTACTCCGGTTGAAGTTTGAAAAGGATCATTTGTGTTCTGCATGCCAACTTGGAAAGAGCAGGAAAGCTACCCATAAACCCAAGACAATTAACACCATTATGGAAGTTTTACACACCCTTCACATGGATTTATGCGGACCGCTGAGAGTGCAGAGTATAAATGTGGAAGAAAAACCAGTTTGGTTAATTAGTCATGATACTCTAGTTTTACATGGGTGAATTTTTTGAAGAACCAAGATTAGACTCCTGCTTTTGTCATCAACCTGCTAAGAACAACTTCAAGTTGTCTCACAAACTGTCAGGTTCGTCGACTGATATGGCACCAAATTTATGAATTAAAGCCCTTATCTGATACTATAAAGCATCGCCATAAACCCACGGGACGACCCGTTCTGAGAACACCTGATAGAAATGCGTTGTTTGAACGAAGGAAATCGCACTCTTATTGAGCTGCTCCGGACAATGCGATAATTCGCCAAGGCTCCCTTATTCTTTGGTAGAAAGTTGTGGCTAACTGCTTGTGACGACCAAAAACGAACCCCTTATCATACTCTACAAACAAACCCCATATGAACTAGTGCATGACAAGAAACCGGATCTCTCTTTCCTACGTATATTGAGGGGCTCTCTCTACCCAACAAACGACAACGAAGATCTTGGCAAATTGAAAGCTAAAGCAGACATTGGGTTCTCATCGTTGGTTAAAGGAAAGACTCAAAGTTTGGTTGCCAAAAAGACTGATATCTCATAAACCAGTGGTTCAAGGGATACAAATCTGATGCACGTGAACAATGACGTCTGTTCACATCAGTTTAGGCCTCGCTCTTCAACGACAAAATGACGTCTCTTCACATCAGTTCAGGGCTCGTACCCAATCATCCTCCTGCAGCACCTTATGTACCTCCTACCAATAAGGAACTGGAGATTTTGTTCCAGCCTATGTTTGATGAATATTTTGAGTCTTCCATGGTTGATCGTCTGGTACCCCCTGCTCCTGCAGCTCAAGCTCCAGTCAACCCTACCGGTCCATCAGTATCCATCCCCATTGATCAAGAGGCACCATCGGGAAGTCATTCACCATCATCTTCGGATCATCAATCCTCTTCAGTACATCAAGGTGTTGCAGCTAAGCATTCATTTGAAGTAAATCCTTTTGCTGTGACTGATCCCGAACCATTTGTTAATGTGTTCGCCCCAGATCAAAACTCTGAAGCATCATCTTCTGGGGTAATCGCGATAACTGAATCCAACCAAACCACTCAGCCTCATGAACATCTCTGAAAATGGACCGCCTCTCATCCTATTGATAATATTATTAGGAACCCTTCTCGACCGGTATCCACTCAGAAGCAGCTTGCTACAGATGCTTTGTGGTGCCTCTACAATTCAGTACTGTCCAAAGTCAAACCGAAAAACTTCAAATTTGTTGTTACTGAAGACTGTTGGTTTCAAGCCATGCAAGATGAAATCCATGAATTTGATCGACTGGACGTATGGGAATTACTGCCACCTCCGGACGGTGCAATGATTATTGCTCTCAAGTGGATTTATAAGGTGAAACTTGACGAGTACGGTGACGTGTTGAAAAACAAGGCACGTTTTAGTGAAAGATAACGCAAGAAGAAGGTCTTGATTTTGAAGAATCCTTCACCTCTGTCGCCAGACTTGAAGCTATCATAATATTTCTTGCCAATGCTGCCAGCAAAAACATGACAGTTTATCAAATGGACGTGAAAACTGCATTCTTAAATGGCGAGCTTAAAGTAGTCTATGTTAGCCAACCTGAAGGCTTTGGTTGTACCTGATAGACCCACTCAATGTTCTACCGTCTTGAATAAAGCTCTCTACTGGTTAAAACAGGCACCCCGTTGCGTTTTTAATGACACTTTTCGAAGTTTCTTCTGGCACAATGATTCTCCAAGGGTGTGGTCGATCCAACCTTGTTCATTCGGAAAACAGGCAAACACACTCTTCATGTTCAAATATATGTTGATGATATAATACTTGCCTCGACATATCCCAAAGACTGTGACCATTTTTATACTGAAATGAGCTCTAAATTTCAAATGTCGATGATGGGTCAAATATCCTTTTTTCTTAGGCTTACAAATTTCTCAGAATCCTAGAGGCATTTTTATAAATCAATCTAAATATGCTAATGAGATTTTAAAGAAATTTGATCTTCATAAAGGTGACCCTGTTGACACTACCATGGTAGAGCGAACAAAACTAGATGAGGACCTCTCAGGGATCCCTGTTGACCAGACCCAATATCGCAGTATGATTGGATCCCTGATGTATCTCACAGCTAGTAGGCCTGACCTAGTTTTTGTTGTTTGCATGTGTGCTAGATATCAATCTAAGCCCACTAAAAAGCACCTTGAAGCAGTTAACAGGTCTTTTGGTATCTCCAAGGAACCATAAAAAGGGTCTTATGGTAGCCAGAAAGACCCAGCTAAGGTGACAAACAGCATACACAGTATGTAGAGGATATAGCAGGTTGTCAGACACTCGTCAGAATAAACTCGGAAGTGCTCAGTTCCTTGGTGACAAGTTAGTAAGCTGGTCATCAAAGAAGCAAACTAGCATGTCTATCTCGTCCTACAAGGCTGACTACATCGCGAAGTCTAATGCCTATGTCCAAATCCTATGGATGCGGACTCTAATTATCGGATATTGGCTTTGCTAAAATCATATCCCTCTGTATTGTGACAACAAGTGTGTCCATAGCTCACTGCTGCAAACAACGTCCATCACTCCATGTCTAAACCATCGCCATCCGACATCAATTCTCAGAGAAACAAAAAATGGAAAAGGGAGTGGTGGAGTTGATATTATTACGTGAGGCAGAGTGATCAACTGGCGGATAAATCACTAAGACACTGCCCAGCAGAACGATTCAAAATCATTCTCCCTCACTTTGGACATGAAGATAGAAAGCCAGAGACACTCAAACTGATCAGGATGAGTAACGGATTTGCTTCAAGTATCCTATGTAAATATGTACATATTCCTACTCAAAAAGAAAATACAAATATATAAAACCAACAAAAATCTGATAAAAATAAAAAAATAGAAAATACCAAAAATAGTTTAAACTTTTCAAAGACATGTCTTCCGTTTATCGATAACATTTACTGTCTTAGAAATGTCATTCAATAATGACACAGGTCTTTAAATGAAACTCGGACGGAAGTTTAAACTTTTTAAAACATGTCTTTATGGCTTGCTATTATTTCTGATATGCAACCCGGTTTTCAAATTGAGGAAAGCACGTCGCCAAAAAAAGGGTTGTTCCTAACAACGGGTGATTAAGTTCTCCCGGGCATGGATTATTTTACATTCATGCAACCTCGATCTAATGTACGCTTCAGTGCATTATTTCATGATCAAGAAGAGAAGTCTTCTTTTTATCCAAATGATTTTCCATCTATGATTCTTAAGAAAATTATTTGTGTTTTAAATGGTGGAAATGTAGTGTTTGAAAATCCACCAGACCTGAATTTCTCAAAATTTGACACTCAAACAATGACTACAGCTCTTTAAATAGAAAATGGGTCATTGATTGAGGGGGAGAGTAGTTTTCAAATTTATGACATCTAACGGGCATTTTTGTTAATTCATATAAATAATTGAGTAAGGTTTGGTATCTATCGGGGTTGCATTTTGAGGTGGAGTTAAATGTGTATTAACTCAAAAGGGCAAAAGTGTTAATTGTATGCAAGTATATGGTCTTATGTGTTATTTGCTATTTGTTTCCCAGGCTTATAAAATATAAAGGACCATTTGTGCCATCTATGAATCTTAAATAACTCCTTAGTAACACTTATGCCTTAAATGGAGAAGAATGTAAAAATTGAGGGACCAAAACTGCCATTTTCTGAAAATTAGACATAGGTATAAAAAGCCCCTGCGTTTTGACTTGGTCTTGGGTCAAAAACACCCCCAAGGGGGGGGGGGGGGGGGGGGGGGGGTCAGTAAAACCTCTAACAATTTTTCTCTCATACTCAAAACACAACCGTCTTTGCGATTTGCTTGATTCGTGCCCATTTGTGAAATTTCATGCTTAGGTAATGATTTCTTAGTGTTCCCAATCTCCTATATATGCATTACCTTGAATATCTTGGACTGAATTTCATTAAATCGCATGTTATTAGGGGGTTCGAGCTTATTCATCATCAAAACCTTGGTTAGTGTTTCCATTTGTATTTTGTATGTTGGGTTAGCTTTAGATAACATACATGATGCCTCGTTGATGTGTTAAATGCTTCCCCAAGTGCTCTCTTAGGGTCCTTGTGTTTTTCGCATAATGGTTGTCTTTTTGAGTAAAAACCTTAGTCGTTTGATGCTTGGAATGGCCATTTGTTGTTGTTATTATAGTTAGTAAGCATTATAGATCGTTCATATTGATCCAGTAGTACCTAGGATGCCTTGATTTGGAAGTTGGAATATGCGATTATATTTGTTCTTGGTTGCGTTTTGAGTAAGTGTTCTAGATTACGTTTTGCGTTAAATGTTCTTGGTTGCGTTTTGACATGATATTCTTGATGGCGTTTTGCTCACTGACTCTTGGTTGCGTGATGTAGATTTTACATACATATAAAATAATATACTTATAGAGAAATTAATGAAATCCCCAAGTAACCCTTGGACAATTCCACTCACAAAGATATATATAGAATACGTATATTACCGGGCAAATATGATCACCCGGGTCGTTTCCCCAACGACTAGTGAAATTGAAACCTTGTCTTAGCTCGGATTCTGATTTGAATGAAGCAAAGATATTTTTTTTATATTCTATCAACACTAAATAAAAAACAACAATTTCAAATTTTAATTAAAAACGCGAAACGGGACACTAAAACTAAGGCCAAAAACCTAAATTCTACAAAATTAAACCTAATTAAAATTTTTCTTCTTAAAAATGTATTCTAATTGACTTAAAACGAAGTTTAAAAAAACTAGAATGAAAACGGAGTTAAAACTAGTGTTAAAAATTGAAAACCAAGAATGGGAACGAAACCCGTTCTTTAAAAAGTGATTTTTTGCAAAATAGACCCTACGAAAGTGAAACCAATTTTCCTACAAACTTTATGATAAAAGAAAATTTTATAAAAAAGATTTTTATTTTTCTGATTAATTTTCTATTTTTTATGATTTTTTAATGTTTTTAAAGTAAATAAAAGATTAAAAATACTAAACTTAGAGTAAAAATTCTAGGAAAAATACAGAAAATAGCTTATACTATGAGAATCCTAGGGAAAATAAGACCTAAGTTGTAGCTGTGGTATATCATATATATCATAACACGGGGTCGATTCTTGGATTTGGCTAGTTTCTAGAGAGAGAAACACATGAGAGAGTTTTCTAGAGAG
>BQNB010161842.1:0-12228 GCA_026074375.1 Tanacetum coccineum | reverse complement strand
TGTATGGAACAATGTGCAAAGATTGAATCGTCAAAACAAGTTTGTTCCAAAAGCAGTACTAACTAAAACTGGCATATTTCCAGTTAATGCTGCTAGACAAAATCCTTCGAGTCAAGCAGCGAAAACTAGTACTGCTAGAAAATTTAATACTGCTAGACCTATTATGTATGAAATCAGACCAAGAAATACTTTTTATAAGTCTCATTCACCTATTAGAAGGCCATTTAATAAATCAATAGCTCCAAAAGCAAATTTTACAATTCATAAAGTAAATACTGCTAGGGACAAAACAGTTAGTGCTGTTAGGGGCTATAGGGAAACTGCTGTTAAGGCCTCAGCCTGTTGTAATTAGAGACCCAAAAGACATTACTAGAACAAAGTCTCTAAATACAATAGTGGATCAAACTCTAATAAAAATGTTAATTTTAAAGATACACTAGGCAGACCCAAGTCAGCAATGGTTTGGGTCCCTAAGAGAAACTAATTCTTTTTTGTTTGATATGCAAGGTGATCCACAAGTTGCTTTAAAAGATACATGGATTTTTGACAGTGGATGCTTAATCCTTAAAGCATGACTTAAGGGGATGTTTAACAGTCATTAACTTCTATTCATGGGTTATACTTAAATATGGATCCTTATGAATTCTCACATGTATATCTAGTCTTTTCTAGTATGCTTGTGATGAATAGAGGCATGTTGTTGTATAATTATTGAAGACAGAGTTAAAACTGTTAAAGCAAATGTTAATACTGCTAAGTATAATTAGTACTGCTAGTTGTACTTAAAACTGCTAAAGTTAAAACTGTTAGTCAAAATTAATACTGCTAGTCAAGAAAATGCTTTGGATTGTGTTTTTCTTGGTTTTGGACTAACATTTACAGGATAAGCAAAATTGATTGTCTGTTATCAAGTGAAGTATTGTTTGAGGGGAGGCTCATGATGTCTATTATGCACTCAAGTATGATTGGAAAGACTTGTTACATCAGACAAAAAGTGTCAAACACATATGAAAATCTTTATACTGCTGGGTGAAGTTAATACAGTGTTAGGATCAGATAAATGGACCCAAACAAAGAAGCTTCGGTCACTCGAAGATACAAGACAAAAGTCTAGCTCGTTAGTTGGTTAATTAATTAATGTTTATTAATGTAATTGGGCTAACAAAGAAAAAGCCTGAAAAGCCCAACAAAAGCCTAGAATGGGCATAACCTTGTTAGTATAAATACACCTAGTTTAGTCAAAATTAGGTTAGACATTTTTAGAGAGAAAATTAGCTAGTCATTATTGTGAGGGTTTCTAGCCACCAAAAGGTTTTTCCACCTCTCTTAAGAGTTAACACACTTGGATGTGGGGAGGACAGTATGAAACTAATGAATTGATGGCACATTGTACAAACTTGTGTGAATAAAGTGAGCAAAAAGAATAGAGAGAAATGGTGAGCTAAAAACAGAAAGAGAGATGAGTAGATAAAAACAGAGAGAGTGTATTGGTGAGCAAAAAGAATTGAGAGATATTGTGAGTATAAAACCAGAAAGAGAGATTGTGAGATTCAAGTTGGTGATGGAAATGCGTGTTGGAACAACATTAGTGTTTATATTCCTAGGCATAAACTTAATACTGCCAGTATTAAGTTAGTACGGTCAGGCAAATCTTTATACTGCTGGGTGAAGTTAATACGGCTAGGCTTAAAGTTAGTACTGTTAGGCTAAATTAGTACTGGTTGGTGACCGTTAGTACTGTTTGGAGTATAACAGAATTTTTCATTAATTTAAAAGCCATTAAGATATTTTTGCCAACAACTTGCTTATAGGGGTCTATGATTTATAAAATTCGTGATATTTCTTTTTCTAATAAGATTTCTTCCTTACAAAGATTCAATCTTATTCAGTCGGTCAAATCAAAACCCTAAGATCTCTCTATACAATCTCAATCACCTTTACCAAACCCTCATATTCTCATCCACGACCACATCCCAGAAGTTTAATCTCTCTTTAAGCAATCACATGGCTAATTTGGAATTTTGCGACAAGCACAATATGGTGGCCTTTTTAGAGAAGTCTGAAGGAAGTGAAGGGTTTCATGAGATCATAAATTTTTTCTAAGTGCTACCCCATTCACTATGCCCTCAACAGAGAATCCAAAATATATGTCACATTTAACAAATAGTTTTGACAACAGCTGCTAGCGAGTATAAGAGTTAATGGAAGGTAAAACTAACTTCTACCATTGGATGGACCATATAAAGACTATTACAGAGTCCATCTCTAAGAAGACATCTAAAGCTGGAGGACACATGTGGTGTTACTTCTCTGCCCAATTCAGAGATATTTGAGCAACTGGCTCTAATGGGGTATGTCACAGATTCTGATAAACTCACTTTTCAAAAGGGTAATTTTTCTCCTCAGTGGAGGTTTTCATTCATACTAACCCTTCCCCGTGCTTAAAGCCCTAAGAAAACTGCTGTGGTATGCATTTTATCAGCAATATAGCATCTGTCTATAATTTGCCTTTTGCCACAAATAGTACTTTCCAAATTTTCCAAAATGAGTTTTTGATTCTATGGTCAGAATGTGGCTAGTCCTAGTAAGTTTTTTAATGTAGCCTATTAATTATTCAAATCTGTCTAAACAGCAAAAGAGATAACACGTTCAACCTCAACCAGAAAACCTATCCTGCTCACCAGATATACCCCTAACAACAACAAAGTCTTTAGCAACATGAAAAGGGTTTCAAGGGGTTATAACGGGGTAGAAGTTCCTTTATTTCCTACTATGCTCACTACAACTGAAACATCTCCTTTAAGAATCACATCTTCACCATCCCTATCACCAGAACCATCATTATCACCTCAACATACACCATCCACCGAAACACATCAACCCACAACCTATGCAGAGGAGGCTGCTCTATCACCCCATAAATCACATCTCCCCATGTTCACTCACTTGGATGTGATGAGGGTAGCCTTATCACTACTGAATGACGGTTCTCTGTACCAATTGTCCAAATAAGTAACAAGTTTGGATTCTGAGTATACAGCAAACAAAAATATACTAACAATTCGCTTCTCACAAAGCTTATCAAGAAGGTCAAGAAGTTAGAGCAGACAATCAAGACAAGCCATGCTAGGATAAAAAAAAAAAAAGAAAAAAAACAAAAAAAAGGCCAAGATGCTGTTAAGGGATTGAAAATGCTTCAAGGATTCTTCCAAATATGGAGAAGATCACTGACATTAATAGATATTCCAAAATATCTCTTGGTACAAGATGATGGAATGACTTGGGTTCAGGAGGATGCAGAGGGTTCAGGGAGAAGCAAAGAAATGATACTGAGGATGTAAGAAGAAAAGAACCTACGAGAGCTTATAGAAGATCAAGGTAGTGGAGAGAAGGGTGACAAAGAGGTTACAAAAATACTACCTCAAATTTTCAAACCTACCTCCAAAAAAAAAAGAAAAAAAAAGAAGAAGAGATGTTAGTAACTAGGCAGTGTAAGAGTTAGTACTGTTAGTAGACAAGATGGTACTGCTGATGTTAGTACTGCTAGTGAAATAGGTAGTACTGCTGGTTAAAAGGCAAAGGACAAAGGCAAAGCAATCATGATTGAAGATGAATCTGTTCAAAAGAAGTCTAAGAAGCAACTAGAACAAGAAAGTCTTAGTCATGAAGAAGCCATTAGATTACAAGAACAGATTGATGAGGAAGAAAAAAAGGATTGCAAGAGATGCTGAAATTGCTAAACAATTACAAGAAGAATATGATAAAGCTGGAAAGAAAGAAGTTGTAGCTGAAGTTGATAGTGCTCATGTTATTGATTGGAATGATCCTTCTGTAATAAGGTATCATGCACTTCAAAATAGACCTAGATCTGTAGCTGAAGTCATGAAGAATATGATTATGTGCTTGTAAGAATCCGGTAGGCCTACAAGATGAAAGACTTCAAAGAATGTGCTATGATGAAATAAGACTTAAAATTTGAAAAGTATGGATTCAAGTCATTCATTTGTGCCTATGGATTCTGAAGAAGAAGTTCAAAGACTAAAAAGAGCAGGTCAAGATGTTGAAGCAGAACCTGCTAAAAGACAAAGAACTGAAGAAGTTTCAGAGTCAGTTCAAGAGCAAACAGATGAAGAACCAAAAACAGATGAATTGTCTCAAGAACAGCTGAATCAAATGGTAATCATAGTTCCAGATGAAGGAATAAATGTTGAAGCTCTTCAAACCAAATACCCAATAATTGGATGGGAAGTTCACTCTGATGACACTATGCAATTTTGGAAAATCATCAGAGTAGGCAATCACACAGAGGTGTATCAGGTTTTTGAAGACATGCTTAAGAATTTTGACAGGGATGATCTGGTCAAATTATGGAGCTTAGTTCAAGAAAGATACAACTCATCAGGACTTACTGAAGATAAAGAGATAGAATTGTGGGTTGAACTAAAGATGTTATTTGAACCAAATGCAGAAAATCTTTTAGAACTTCAGAAATATATGCATGATCCTTTGAATTGGTGGTTATATGATACATGTGTTGTTCATCATGTATCTACAAAGAAAGGACAAGATAAAATCATGTGGTTTGAAAAGATTATCCACCTGACAAAGGAGAACCATTGCAATTGTTGATGCTATGTCACACTAATAGTGGATCAACATTCAGAATGGCAGATGAGACTTTTGATAAAGATCACAATATACAATAACCAAAGGAAGTAAAGTGTTTGGAAGCATCCTCAGCATAGTACATTAGAAAAACTTGAGATTGATGGTTGGATAAATGTTAAATTGTATAAAATTTAAAACCTAGTATTTTGGCCAAATCAAAAACCAAAAACATGCCAAAAGATGTAAAAAATAAATTGTGTGCTTTTGTTAAAATAAAATAGAAAAAAAAAAAAAAACCCAGAATAAAGAATAAAAATAAAAAAAAACAAAAAAAGAAATAAAAAGAACACCAAAAAAAAAAATTAAAAAAAAAAAAAAAGACTTAGTGCAGAAGGATATTAAAGTCAAAAAGAGCAAAAACAAGCCAAAACCGACAAGAAATGAAGAGACAAGTGACCAAGTGATCAAGAGGAAAGATATCAAAGTCGGATCAGCCTGACACAAGAAACTACAAGGACCAAAGATGTCAAAGTTAGAAAGATGGTTTATTAAGAGGAAAAAGGAGATAGAAACTACAAGGGCCAATTACGACAATTTCAAACTCACTTTTACACTACATTTGGAAAGAGGAAACAGAAGGGCTAGATGTGCAATTTCTCTAAACTTTCAAACTCACACGCGGGTTATACTTCTCCCTAACCACCCCTAACCAATTTTCCCGCCTAAAACACCCAACAAACCCAACTTCATAAATCCCTTCTCCCATTCTCCTTACTCAAACTTACCTCGTATTTACCCATCTCCACGTCATTTCTATGACGTGGCAACATCCAATTGGTTCGAACACCTCATCAAAGACATCTAACGGCCAAGATTCAAACCAAAGAGATCCAACGGCTATAAAGGATTGAAGCTCTCATCCTCTCTTCACTCTCAACTATAAATAGGAGCTCTTAATTCGATTTTGAGTTAGTATAGTGTGTGTTAATGTCCAATTCTTTGTAAATTTTCCTTTCACTTTCGTGTACTGTTCATACATGCAATTATTTTTTTTTAAATCTTTCAATTCAGTTGTATTCATTGTTTTTTCTTATCTTGTACTTTCCTTCTTAAAGCAAATAAAAAGTTGAGTTGAGTTTGTTTTAAAGTTCCATTAATTAAGCTAGTTTTAAGTCAATAAGCTTGTAATAAGCTTAAATGTAGCTTATTCTAATTTCCTTTTGTTCTAAATGTTCTAATATTGATAAAAGCATGTAAACCCTGAGTTAGATTAATTATAGTTCAAAAAATGGTCCATTTGAATTCAGTTTGATCAATATTGGGAGCAAAAAGGAAGTAATAAGCTCAAAGAAAGTCTTTATTTGAGCTTATAGCTCATTGTTTTAAGGCTAAGGTAGCCACATAGGTGTTGATTTGAAAGCCACTCATTCAGAAGGAGTGGCTAGTGTCTGAGATTACAAAATTCAGGTTTCATTTTCTTTATTCCATTATAGCATTTCATAGCTTAATCAAGTTGCTTATTTCTTTGACTTTTTGTGCTAAATCCTGTTCAAAATTGTTTAGATAAGTTTAGATATGCAAATATTTCTAGTTGATTGTAACTAGAATCCATTAAGTTCTCAATATTGCTTTTAATTCTGTCATTTAGTAGAATAAGCTAGCTGATAAACTAGCTTAATTCTGTTAATAAGCTATAGGTTTTAGAGCTTAAATAGCTTAATTAGGTTAGAATAAGTTTGAGTAGATATAAGATTTTAATAGTTTTAGCTTTAAAATAGATTTAAGTAAAAATTAGTTTAGACAGTTTTAGTTAAGTAGTGTTTGGGTTAAGGCATTTTTGACTTGTAAAGTCAACAATAGACTGTCAAAGCTCTTTACATAGTTGAGGTTTTTAACATGTTCAAGTTTTAAATAGATTTTAAAAGTTAGTTTGTGAAATTTCAAAATTTAGAGCTTAAAAAGTTGATTCTAGCACCAGGACACTTTTTAGTGAAAAGTAGTTTTAAGAGCTAAGTGATTCACAGGATTTAAGAGTTCTAGTTTGGTAAATGTAGGTTTAGTAACACTAAGTGAGTGATTTCATGAGTTTTTAGTTAAGAATTTTGGCCTGCACTTGATGTTCTACCAAATAGATCAGCAACAACAGTACTACTGTTGTTGCTCATCTACTTTCTAGATACTTTGTAGCATTTGAAGTTGGGAGTTAGAATTTAGTTTTAAGCATTTAAGGAGTACTCTATTTGCTCTTTAAAATTTAACTTTTAACTTTCACTTATAAGCTTTGGATTAGCTTTTAGGTTCTTTCAAAAGTGGTATAGCAACAGTTAGAGTACTAGCTTATAACTTTTAGATTCTTCATTTCTAGTTGTTATTTCAAAAAGCCTTTTATCTAGGTTTGTTCAAAGTTTATAGGATAGCTTATTTCCAAATTTTCAGTTTCTAGAATCTATATTTGAGTTAGATAGCTTATTAGGATTTGCTTAATATCAGAATTAAGCTTGAACCTTAGCTTTTCAATAGCAAATTTCTTGATAATCTTGTTCACTTGTAGCTTATTCCTTTTTAGACATCTTTAGTACACATAATAATCTTCATGTAGCTTCTTTTGGTTTTCATTTTCCTTGAGAAATAAGCTAGTAATAAGCAAAAGTTTAAAAAGTTAGATTTTCAAAAGCAAATCTTTAGTTTCTGTTATTCAGTTTAAAAAGCGTAATTTTTAGCTTATTCAGTTGATAAAAGTTCATAGTGCTTTTATTAAAGTTGTAGTGTAATAGCTCAGGCTTAACTTTGTAGTTTTAAGTTTTAGCTAAATTTCACTTTTTAGATAAGCAAAAATAAGCTAGGTCGTAGGGTCTATTTGGTACATTTTCAATAGTTAGAGGTTGACTGTTTTCACTATAGTGTAATTTTCTATTAGTTACCCCGCCTACCCTTTACTTTCTTTTGTTGCACTTTCTACCCTGTCTTTTGGGATTAATAAAATAAATTTAATATTTTCAAAATTAGTTTTAATAAAATTAGGTTTAAGATTTTAATTAGTAAAATTAGGGTTCAATTGCTATAGAAAATTGGCATTTTAAATTCCATTAGTTTGCAGCACATTTAAGTAGATAAAAACCATTTTTTTTATTTTTCCAGTTAAATTTGTATTTTCTAGAAACTAAAATAGATTTTAGGTAATTACTTTTTCTTAATAAATTCATAGAAAATAGAAAAATAGTTGGAAAAATCTAATTCTTTTTGTAATAATTTTCTTTTTCACTATAATATTTTTGAAAAATAAAAATAAAATTTTAGTGTTAATTTTTAGAAAAAGTTTATTTTTAGTAATTCATTTTTCTTTAAAAATTCATATAAAATTCAAAAATAGTTAAAAAATTCTAATTCTTTTTCCTAAAATTTTCTTTTTAAATTTGTGATTTTTAGGTATAAAATTTGTTAAAAGTAGTGCTTTAGATAAATTTGTGATTTTTAGATATTAAATTTGTTAAAAGTTGTGTTTTAGTTTTTTAAATTTCAGTTTTAGCTCGCGTTTAATACATTTTGTGCATTTAATTTTCGTGCTAGTTAATTGTTTCTTCAATCCTTGCTATTACATTTGTAGTATAATCAACAAATCGAATATCCTTTATCATTCTAAGCTCGATTCCGAATATTCCAAATTCTCAATTCACGATTTCGTTGGGACACGACCCGAGAAAAAAATACTTCCCGGATAAAAATATACAAATTGTGTTTTATTTTGTGGGATTTCTACCTTATATTTCTCTTGGTTGAGAAGTATTTTGGAAAGGAATTCTCACGGGATTATTACTATTGGTATATAAATTTGACTACACCAAATTTTGGCGCCGTTGCCGGGGAATTCGTGAACGATTGTTGAAGAGTATTCGTCGAAGTAGAGTTTTGAAGATCCTTCCTTTGGAAGTTATTTTGCTATTTTTCTATAAAAATATAAAAAGTTCATTAATTCGATTCCTATCGAATTAGTAAAAAAATATATAATAAACATTTGGATACGAGTTATCCATCTTAAACCATTCCAATTAACAACAAAACAAATCGTGAAGTACTTGCGAGGTACGACGGACCTTTAAGTTTACAAACTAAAAGGTGAGTTTAAGGGAAAGTGATAGCTATTCTCTAAGCAGTCATTGCGGCTCGCTAAGCTTTTCCGCTCACTTGTGCGTATTCTTAGAGACTTATCGTGAAGCTTGTAATATCGATTACCAAAAATATTTTTGTTTTCATTCTTATTAAAAAAACTAAAAAATTGTAATTTCCCCAAAAATAATCTTCTTAATCTCAAATTCTTCTTTCTCTTATTTTTCACTAGTGCATGCGCACTCGCTCCTCCTTGGAATATACTATTCCAAGAAGACGTAATAGTCGACGATCTCGACACCGACAAGAGGCAATCCCTCTCAATTTGGATCCGATTCCAATGGCCGACGACCGACCTATGGCCGAGCAACTCCAAGCTCCCACCGGGGGGTTTGAAAGTGCTATAGTTGTACCGATAATTAATGCTCAAAACTTTGAACTCAAATCCTCCCTCATTAATTTGGTTCAAAACCGAATTTTTCGAGGAGGTAATGATGAGGAGCCTCATGCTCACATTCGTCATTTCGAGAGCATTACGAACAACCAAAGGTACCCGGATGTACCTAACACCACCATCAAACTTCTTCTCTTTCCATTTTCTCTTGATGGGGTTGCCAAGACTTGGCTAGACAAAGAACCCCCAAATTCCATACTCACATGGGATGACTTAGTTTCTAAGTTCATCAATTTTTTCTTCCCACCATCAAAGACCACCAATCTTCGGAACGAAATTACGAATTTTCGTCAAATTGCTCAAGAATCTTTCTCCGAAGCTTGGGAGCGTTTCAAGGAACTTCTTAGGAAGTGTCCTCACCATGGTTTTTCACTCATGCACCAATTAGATACATTCTATAATTCTTTGAGCTATAATGATCAAGACTCTCTTAATTCTGCTGCCGGAGGAAATTTTCTCTACAAAAGTCCAAACGAAGGGCTACAAATCATAGAGAACAAAGCTAAGGTTAGAAGTTCACGGAACGCCGTGATGCGAGTGAGTACGAATGCTCCTCCACCATCTAATTCATCATCTAGCTTTGAGTTCCAACAAATGGCAGCAGCATTAGAGGATAAGATGACCTTAACCTTTAGGAATGAATTGAATGAGATGAAAAACATGATGAAAGCTCTTGTGCCTACTCCCGTTCCGATAAAAGCGGTTGAGGAAAGGTGTACCACGTGTGGTAACAACCATAGTTTTAATGTGTGTCCAATGACTAGAGGTAGTTATGAGTACCCGGTTTATCACGATAATTTCCAACAATTTCAACAAACCGCATCGGTTGGTAATTTTGTTCAAAATGGAAATTCCGGGTACCGTGCTCTAAATTGCAAACCTAATTAAGACCACCATGATTTCATCAACCCAATCACAAGCATCAGACCAAACCAAGGTTACAATGCTAATCAAGGGTAAAAGGGGAAAAATAGAAATGTTAACCAAACCAATCAAGTTAACCAAGGAGTTAACTCGGGATTTTCTCAACAAGCTCAAGCTTATCAAGTCCCGAGTGCACCAGCTCCGGTTACTTATTCGAGGTTTGAGGCTTACACAAAAGCGAATGATGCTACCTTGAACAACTTGCAAAAGAATTTGAATGATTTCAAAAAGGAACAACAAGATTTTCAAAATGAACAAAGGAATTTTCAAAATATGATGCTTAACATGTTTCAAAAACAAATGGGAAATAATAATACATCAAGTTCAGGGACCTTACCGAGTAACACGATTCCTAATCCTAGAAATGAATGCAAAGGGATTACCACTCGTAGTGGTGTTGTTTTAGATGGACCCTTACCTCCTATGCCTCCTCCTTTTGTCAATCCGGACAATGAGGTTGCTAAGGAAACCGAGGTGACAAAGGACCAAGTGCAACTTAATAGTTCACAAAGTACCGCAAGAGTCCAACCTCCGGTAGTTCAAATTAAGGAAAAGGTCCAAATCAAAGAAAAAGAACCAGTTGTTGAGCTTAGAATTGATAATGAACCCGTAAAGACCAAAACAAATTTGCCTTACCCTTCAAGGGTTGAAAAGGACAAAAATCGTGAAAGAGATGATATCTTAGCTTCAAAGTTCATAGAAATCTTTCGAGATCTTCATTTTGAACTTAGCTTTGCTGATGCTCTTGTCCACATGCCCAAGTTTGCTTTGATGATCAAAAAGTTGTTAAGTAACAAAGACAAGTTAATTGAAATAACAAAGACACCAATGAATGCTAATTGCTCTGCGGTCATTCTCAAAAAGCTTCCCGAAAAGCTTGGTGACCCGGGTCGATTTCTCATTCCTTGTGATTTTGGGGAGTTTGATAATTACTTGGCTCTAGCGGATCTAGGTGCAAGTATCAATCTCATGCCCTTGTCTATTTGGAAGAAACTTGGACTTCCTGACCTTACAAGTACTAGAATGGTTCTAGAATTAGCCGACCGAACAATTTCTAAACCCCTTGGGATAGCCGAAAATGTGTTCGTGAAGGTCGGAAAATTCTACTTCCCGGTCGATTTTGTGATTCTAGACTTTGCTGCAGACCCTCGAGTTCCTTTGATTTTAGGAAGGCCATTTTTGAGCACAGCTCATGCCTTGATTGATGTTTATGAGGGGGAAATCATTTTGAGACATGATGATCAATCTTTGATACTTAAGTGTGGTGACACTCCCACGGTTTCTTATGATAATTCTGAGTCAGTGAACCGAATGGACCTTATTGATGCAACATGTGCGGAGTATGCTCCAAAAGTCTTGGACTTTACCAAGAGTGGTGACTCCACTTCTATTATTTTGGACCCTCCACCTTTCACTCCTTTTGAAGGAAGTGAGATGCTTCTTGAACAAGAAATAGAAGAGTTTTTAGAAAGTGATGAATCTTTAGACATGAATTTGCAAGATGATTTTAATGATGAGGATGATGATGTAGTCTACTTAGAATCATTGCTTGAGGTTTTAAATGATGATCCTTTTTCACAATTTTCTCCTAAAAAGCAAATCAATAATGTTGAATCAGTCAAAACATCGATTGAAGAACCACCCGACCTTGAACTCAAAGATTTGCCTTCTCATCTTGAATATGCTTTTCTTGAAAAAGATAATAAACTACCGGTCATAATTTCAAAGGATTTAAAAGATGATGAGAAGGTAAAACTTATTGAGGTTCTTAAGGCTCACAAAAGTGCTTTAGCTTGGAAAATCTCCGACATTAAGGGTATTGACCCAAAATTTTGTACACACAAAATTTTAATGGAGGATGATTTCAAACCAGTGGTTCAAACTTCTTGATGCCGGCTTAATCTACCCCATATCGGATAGCCCATGGGTGAGCCCGGTTCATTGCGTTCCTAAGAAGGGAGGAATGACCGTGGTTCAGAATGATGACAATGAACTCATCCCAACCCGACTTGTGACCGGTTGGAGAGTTTGCATTGATTATAGGAAGCTAAATTTAAAATTTGGTGTAGTCAAATTTATATACGTATTATATTAATCCCGTAAGAATTCTTTCCAAAATACTTCTCAACCAAGAGAAA
>BQNB010161841.1:0-14632 GCA_026074375.1 Tanacetum coccineum | reverse complement strand
AAGTAGGGTTGAGCATCGGGTCAAAACCGAACCAAAAACCGACTTTGAGGAAAACATCAACTGAAAACCGAACCGAATAGATAGTTTAGGCGTATTTTTCTTAGTTTTAACCCGATCTAACCTGATCCGAACCGAAACCGGAAATCATATATATACAAAACCGAATCGGTCATGGGATAGCAGTTTTTGAATCAGTCTCATTTGGCGTTCAATAAGTAGAAGATCAAGGCAGCTTCTGCTTTTAGGTAAGCTCTTTGGCTCCTTGCTATAAAGAGTGAAGTGACCTTCGGGCGAGGAGAAAGTCAGTAAGAATAGGACCGGAAACTGTGCGTTTAGTCGATTCGTTTTCGCTCGATTCTTATCGGCTCGGTTTATTGGCTCGATTAGTTTTGCTCAGCCATAGTAGAAAGTAAGTCAGGGGTCCTTATACTAGCATCTTTTTTTAATTCGTTTCATAGGTGTAAACTTTACAAAAGAAAAGAGTAACAATGTGTTTTTAGAAAAAAAATTGGATGAAAGAGAAAGTAAAAGTAAATGAAAAGGGAGTACAGAAAAGTAGAGGAAGATAAGCAATGTTTTAAAAACTGGGTTTCTAATCGACCCGGTCGAGTCACCAGGTTACGGGTTCAACCGTAAACAGTCTCTCTCCATGTATTTCAAGATCCCCATCATTTAAGACCTTGGCACGTCCATTCGCACCTCCTTAGAGTCTGATGATCCAGTCGTTGGACTCTTGTTTTGAAGAGTTTATTTTAGGATCGGTCTCCCCTCGGTGTATAGGGTTCTTGTAGACCCTTTTTCTCTTGACTGGTGTCGGAGAGTTCCAATACCGTATATTGGTTGTTTTTGCCCGCGTTGATTTGACTGCTTATCCTGGATTAATCCAACTATTGCGTGTTCCAACAAAGGTATGAAGTGAGATATCCATGGATTTCATTGAGAGCTTGACAAAGTCTCATGGGAAGTCAGTAATCTTTGTGGTTGTGGACAGACTCAGTAAATATGCTCACTTCGTGGCTACGAGTCACCTATTTACAGGAGTGACTAAAGTATTATCGGATAACATTTACAAGCTTCATGGGTTGCCACACGTGATAGTGAGCGATAGGGATAAGGTGTTCATCAGTCATTTTTGGCAGTCCTTGTTTAAAATGCTGAAGTTGGAATTGCACGTGTATACAGCTTATCATCTTCAAACTGATGGACAAAATGAGGTAGCTAACATATCTGTTGGTTGCTATTTGAGGTGCATGACTGGTAGTGATGCAAATGGAAACCGGTTTTTTTAAAAACCGGAACTGGTTTTTAAAAAAGCCGGTTTTTTTTAACCGAACCAGTTTTTGGGTTTAGTAAGCTACCAGTTTTTTACCGGTTTTAAACCCGGATTTACCCGGTTTTTTAAAATAACCGGGTTTAACCGGTGTTTTTTTATATGCGTTTTTAAAAAAAAACCGGTTTTAACCGGTTAAAAAAACCGATCAACACTCCATGTTTAAATATTTAAAAAAAAAAATTCCCAACGGCTAGTAGCCGTTATACTAGTCAGTTTTTTGGTTTTCTTTTGTGCTTTTTGATGATTTTAGGGCATGAATTGGTGGGTATAAAAATTCATGTAAGGGTTGGGGTTGAAAAACATCAAAAACACTCACTAATCTCTCTTTTTCTCTCTAATCGTGATATCTATATCTTAATCTTCTCCAAATCCCATCTGTAATGGAAAACTCACAATCACAACAAGCTTCCACTAATCCCTTCATTTCTACTAGCCATGTACGAAAAGTTTACACAAATAAGATGTGGTGCGAATTTGACCAACCTACCGAGAAAGGCGATGTTTGGTCTAATTTCGATATGTGTATTATGATCGATGGGGTGTAAAAGGCGCATTGCAAGAAATGTATGAAATTTTATAACCCCGCGTCTAACACTACACTCCGGACTCATAAGCAAGGTTGTAATGCGGTTAGCCAAAATGATACGTCACAAGGTACTATTGGTGCGGATGGTCAAGTTTTTATATTTGATAATGATGCGGTTCGACTTGATTTTACGAAGTTTGTCATTCAAAAGCGCTTCTTTCAACCCACTTCGACAACGTCAAGCTTGACGGGATCATCAATAGGAGGCTACAAACCGCTATTTAGGTATAACATGTAAGTTCGTACTACTCTTAGATGTTGAGCTTTTTTAAATTATGGGATACGGCTAACAAGTATTATTGATGGTTTTCGTGATTATAAATATGGTGTTTCTATAACTACGGATACTTGGACCGCATCACATGGTACAGCAAATTCTTATTTAGCCGTTACGGCTCATTGGTTTAATCCTGAATCTTGGTTATTAATAAAACGAACAATTGCTTTTAAACTATTTAGTTATCCTCATACGAGATCTAATTTAAGAAAGATTTTACATGACACTTTAATTGAATATAATTTAGATAATAAAGTTTTTACGACTTCACTAGATAATGCATTTCCCAGATATTACTAGAGCCTATTGAAAATTGTTAAAATTACGTAATAAACCCGTTTTATGATTAGTCTTTTTTTCATTCCGTTTGTGTTGCTCATGTTATGTAATTTATTCGTGCCAAACGGCAATAAAAATATGTATAGTTTAAGATGAAATTTAGGGGTTTATTTGTAACTATATATAGTTCGAGTAAACGATACGAACAAATTGAACTATAGACGTTTTCGTAAACAATGTGGTGAAAGAAACCCCTAGGTCCGTGCTATGATTAATAATATAGGTGGAATTCTACTTGCATGATTGTTTGAAAATAATTATTACGGACAAGTGAAGATTTTAACGCTTTTAATTGAAACTCTTGTTAATAGAAATAAGTTCGTTTCGATAAGCGACAAAGATTGGAATCTACTAAATGATTTAACTATTTTTTTACAAGTTTTTAAAGTGTCAACAACTATATTATCGGGTGTTTATTACCACTAGCTCTTTAGTTTTAAATCAAATTTTTATGCTATGACAGGAAAAAATAGAGAATTATAACGCTCACTATTCAAATTTTTAGAAGAAATGGTTAAAAGTTATAAAAAGAAATTTGTAAAATATTTTGCTAATTTACCTTTGGTTTTTACTTGTTCTTGTTCGCACTTAATTCATGTTTTAAATGTTGGTTAGGCCGTTAGAACTTTTATAACATGAATAATGAATCAATTTAGGACTTATCCTTTGGGTTAGACGCTAACAACCCCGATCCCCATTATATAAACTCCCAAATTTTTATATTTAACGATAACCTTTAAAAATTATTTGGATTTATGCAACATAATATGGTCAAATACAAGACACCAATTGTTTGATTCAAATGGGGCCGGAATCGTCCCGATATGGCATCGTGACATTAATATAAACCTTTATTCATAGGTATTTTGAAGACGCTACAATGCGGTCAACGAACATCGGGCTCCCCAAAAACGCGAGTTGAGACAATATATGGGTACAAACTTTTTAATAACTTAAGGGCCGGGAGAGTTTACAAACTTTGACATTTTGGCTTGGTGGAAAGAAAGGAAATCCAATTTCCAAATTTTTATCGCTATGGCTCGTGACTTATGAACGTCCAAGGGCTTCGACGGTAGCTTCCGAATCGGCATTTTTTAGTATGGTAGATTTATATCGGAATGAAGGTCAAAGATAACACCCGAATTCGTGAAAGTATGTGTATGTTTGAAAGATTATTTGGACGGAGTAGATAGGGTACAACATGAAACATCATTGGAAGGTCCGATATTAGAAGGCGTTGAAGAAACTATAGCAAGAGAAGAAGTTGATTTAGGGATATCACATTCACCGATACCTGAATTAGATGAATGTGAGTTGGAAGACTTAGATATTGAACACGTAGGTGTAAAAAGATTTTTTGGAAGATTTAATGGATTGAGTATAGGGTGAATGCAATGCCGAAGCTCGACATATTTGAGTACCACTAATATGTTTTCGGGTGCTGCCATGCGAAGCTTGAAATGTTATAGTATTTATATATTTTTAGTTTGTAATTTGTATTGTTTTAATAAAAGTTATGGTTGTATTTTTAGTAATGTTTCTGGTGCAAATAAAAAGTTATGATGTATTTGTTTAGTATGTTTCCGGTGTATTATTTAATTAAATGTTTGATAATTAACAAGTTTATTAAATAAATGTTCGAAGTTTTAAATTCCGAAAAAAACCGAACCGGTATAAAAACCGATTCCGAACATTTATAACCCAAAAAAACCGAACCGGTAAAAAACTGATTCCGAAAATTTATAACCGAAAAAAATCGATTATGAACATTTATAACCGAAAAAAATCGATTTCGGAAAAACCGAAACCGGTTATTAGAAAAACCGGTTTTTTTAAAACCGGAAACCGGTTTTAACCGATTTTTTTGCACCACTAATGACTGGAGAGAGAGAGAGAGTCTTAAGGAATGGGTGGATTGGTTTACACTATCTAAGTTACGGTATAACACTAACCATCACTATGCTACACATACAAAACAATTTGAAGTGATGTATGGTCGATCAACCACCACCGGTTCATCTACCTTATCTACCAGGAGAGAGCTCAGTGGAGGTGGTGGATAGGACTTTACAAGCAAGAGAACAAGCAATTCAATTGAGGTGATGAAATTTCATTTGAAGATGGCTCGATGTTGTTGGTGAAGCTTCAACCTCAAAGATAAGTGTCGGCTAGAATAAGCTTTGAACATAAGCTATCTGCAAAATACTTTGGACCTTTTTAGATTGTGAAAAAGATTGGGGCAGTTGCTTACAAGTTACAGTTGTCAAACACCAGTGAAGTTCACCATGTGTTCCATGTTTCCGAGTTAAAAAAAATATTTGTGCAAGGAATGATCCCTAATTATCCTGAATTTGAGTAATGCAACATTGTGGTGAAGGTTTTGGAAGGCCCAGAGAAAAGGCCCTAATATGGGCAAAAGTAAGTATAAAGTTGTGGATAGTGAAAATGTGTTGAAAGCAAGGTTGCGTATAAGTTATAGGGCAAAAGAAATGGGGGCTTTTTATATCGTCTATCTGGTGTTTTGTTATCATCTCCAAAATCAAAATCAAAATCAAAATCAAAAGAAGAAAACCCTAGAGAAAGAAAGAAAGAAGATGTCGCTGCGGTGGTCGGAGTGGCAGCCATCGGAGCATGAGAAAGAGATGACACGAAAGATGTTTTCAGAGCAAATTGATGACGAGACAGAGGCAAAATATGTGTTGAAAGGGATATTGAAGAGAAAAGGGTTACCATTAACCACCACTTACGATGAATATAAAGAGATTCAAAGAAAAACAAGAAAAGGTTTTGAGCATGACTATGATGAAGCCTATTGCGACCGCTTATACCAAAAGATTCGTAAACCACCACAACAAAAAGAAGAAGAAAAAACAACAACTGTTCCTCCTTCATTTGTTCCTCCTCCTGCGGCTTCTTCTTCTTCTTCATCGTCATCTCCCTTTTTCCAGACTTTTGATCAGAGGAAACATGAGCTGAAAATTTTTAAAAGCTTCAATGGTATTATCTATCGAGATCCCGAATCTAGTCTCAAAAGGGACCAGTTGCGCAAAAGGAACTCCCTCAAGTGGGCCGAGCTGCGTAAGAAGTTCAATCAACCTGCTAGTATCTTCGCTCATCTACCAAGTCAACAAAAACAACAACAACAACAACAATCCACCTAATCCTAATCCTAATCCTAATCCAAATGTTGTTGTTATTATTAACCTTGTTAAGTCTTATTGTACTAGTCTGTCTGTCGACTTGTCCTGTACTTGATGATGATTTCTTCTATCATATGAATCCTTATCTTCTTTATTACTTTAATCTTTGCTTCTAGTATTATTATTGTTAATGTTTTCCAAATTAATCAATCCTTATAATAATAGTACTAAACAAAAACTATGCTCCCTGCAAACAGCAACAGCAGCTCAGTTTAAGTCATCAATAATTACAACAAGCATATATCAGCAGCAGCACCACTTCCTTTGCGGACCATTTCTTAGACAACAGCAACTCCCGGCCCTCATCATATCGTCTCTACATTTATGTTTTTATACCAAAGGCAGTGATCTCAAGGAAGGTAGCCCCTTCTTTTAAAACTTACATTAACTTTTGAAGATTTTTACTACTATTTATCTTAAAAGATACTACTATTTTTTTCTTAACCTGTTTAAAACTTACAACCCCTTATATGAAATCATTCGATTATCGTTATTTACATGCATATGTTGGATGGTAACCACAACTAAAAACTCAGACCCTAAGATTTATATACCAATGCACACACATTTTACACTTAGTCCGAGCACTTGCAGCCAATCAAACGTCCTAAACTTTTACCATTTGCTCCATTCATACTGTCTTTCGCTTTGCTTCCATAAATGTACTAGTTTCTTGACACTTTCCGCAGGTTTATACTTGAAACACACAAACTTACCACATCATCATATATATATATATATATATTATTATCCCACACAGCTGCTTCTTGTGCCATCTCCTTCCCCAAACAGCCTATTATTTCTTTCTTGCCACAGGTAGTGAACTGTAGCAGCAAACATAACTCTTCTGATAATGCTTAACATTGATCTTCCTCTGCATCTTTTTTATTAGAATGCCCATAGTCTCTTTTGCCAATGATCAGCAAGTCGGGTCCAAGCTATAGGCCACTCTATTTTTCCCCTTTCCACATTCACTATATCCGCAAGTTTTGTTGTTATTGAGTAGCCTTGATTATTATATATTTGAATTTTCATGAGAAATCCGTCAAGGGGTCCAAAGCCGCCCCACTTGTCATACTAAACGTACCATTGCCAACTTACATTATGATGTTCCTAGAAGTTCTTGTCTCATGGCTAGCATCTTACGCCATCCACAACTAGCATCGCAAGCTAATTGAACGTCCCATATGTTAGGCGCTGCTAAAGGATTTTGATCATCTTAAAGGATCGAGATTCTGTTTGTTGGTTACAGTGTCTGACAATTTTATAGAGATAATAGAATTGAAAATTGCTGATTTCACCTTAAATTAAGGTAATGAATAGAAAACTGATCAAGAAACTTATATATTTTCTTCAAAAATTGCAATAAGCCGATAAACTGAAAAAATATTAATTATACAGATATAAGTTTATGTACTGATTCTTTCATATTACCAAGCTCTAAAAGGAAAAAATAACGCAATAACAATACGGCCTCGGATAACATATATGCACGACTTCTGAAAACACAAGCCGTCGATCATCTCGATCACACGCTCTATTTTTCATGATTGAGCCATCCTCCTCAAACAAATATATTTAAAAATGTATAAAATCTTCAAACTGAAATTAAAAAGAAACCTAGGTTCCCATAAACGCACTTTAATTCATACAATTAGAAACACAATTGTACAACTTAGACAATGACAAATTATACAAAACACCTATGTACCTTCTTAGACAATTACAAATAACACGCAAACATTGGAGCATTGTAATTACTCAAGCCCACCATTGGAGCATTGTAATTACTCAAGCCACCCTTCATATGTTTTTTTTTCTATGAATTTTTTTTTTCCTTTACTTGACATACCACATTGGAGCATTGTAATTACTCAAGCCCACCATTTCATTTTGTATCATTTACGACATTGTATAATGAAAATATGGCTAAAGATTGACCTCGTAGAACATGCAGTGTTGTTTGTTACCATTGGTGTCGTGCCGTTAGCGAAAAGTGACTAAAAAATATAGTATGGATGTCATATTAAATGGATGACAACACACATATGCCCATGTTCAATCATTTCAGCAACTATAAAAAATAAGAATGAAAACTTGATACCTAGAAGCAGAACCAATTTTATGTGCCTCTAAAACCTACCATCGTTCCAATCTCCGCCGCCATCATCCTTCTTCAACCGACGCCGCCGTCAATAATCGCACACCAGGACTTTTCTTTGGTAACCTCCTGAAAAATGAGCAAAACCACAAAAACTCGTTTTTCTGAAGAAAAAAAACGATCGCAACATGAACCTGTTTATATCCTAACGAAAAACGACCACCATGACCAATGATCCTTAAGATCAAGAAACTTATATATTTTCTTCAAAAATTGCAATAAGCCGATAAACTGAAAAAATATTAATTATACAAATATAAGTTTATGTACTGATTGTTTCATATTACCAAGCTCTAAAAGGAAAAAATAACGCAATGACAATACACCTTCTAACTAAATACATAAACCTGACTTGTAATTTATAACCGCGTATTAAGACAGCTACATATTCAATCTTGTTGAAATTGTCATATGATATTTATACATTTCTCGTAATCTACTAATAACTTGTCATATAAGATTCAAGAACACGTAACAGCATGCAATCAATTCAAACATGTGTAAAACGATACACGTTCGATATTTGTCATCCAAGATCCAATTATAGTATTATACAGTCACAATATAAAAAGAAATAATTCATAATGTCCCCCAGTCTAGTAAGCGTGGCCGTAGCCACGGTTACTAGACTAAAATGACTACTCTTACCGTCGCGGAGACGTTCGCACTTTCCAACCATACGCGTACATGTGTCGGGTGATTGTGCTCGAACGCTTGGTTTCCCGTGGCTAGACGGTAAAGACCCCGTAAGAAGAATGCGTTTTCAATAGTCTGGGTAACACTAGCATTGGCAAGATACCATTCTCGTTCGTTTCTGACGAGGGGATGATGAGAAGGATTTATAAAGATGAAGGCGGACCCCGTATAATAAAGGTCGACGGAAGACGTACTTCCGTGGCCGGATAATGCGAATATAGCATTCGACTTACGGCCGATGAAAGACGTATTTCCGTGGCCGGGTAATGCGAATATGGCATTCGACTTACGGCCGACGGAAGACGTACTTTCGTGGTCGGGTAATGCGAATATGGCATTCGACTTACGGCCTACAGAAGACGTACTTCTGTGGCCGGGTAATGCGAATATGACATTCGACTTACGACCGACAGAAGACGTACTTCCGAGGCCGGGTAATGAGAATATGACATTCGACTTACGGCCGACGGAAGAGGTACTTTCGTGGCCGAGTAATGCGAATATGACATTCGGCTTACGACCGACGAAAGACGTGCTTCGGTGGCCGGGTAATGCGAATATGACATTTGACTTACGGCCGACGGAAGACGTACTTCCGTGGCCGGGTAATGCGAATATGGCATTCGACTTAGTACTGGACTTGCAATGCCTCTTAAGTACTTTTTATATCCGGAGATACTTACGTGACATGCACGAAGATAATTATAATGGTATCGTTATACCCCTATAGCCCCCCAAGTTTAATGATATTATACTCTATTAATTAGTAGCATTAAACTTACATACTCAACTATCCAAAAATCATGAATAATTTTAGCACTTACCCCAACAGGTCGTGGCCCGCGTAACACGGAGCTTACTAGAAAGGTGGCTGGTTCATATACCCTAATGTGCTATGCATGAAACTTGTAGTCTACTAGGAAATAGCGCTCGACTATGTGCGATATGAAATGAAACACAAGGTGTTTGTTTATTTATTATGTCCTGATTTCGGGAATTTAACTCCGTACATTAGGAAGGTAGCGAATATGAATTAAAAGTAATATGATTTAACTAATAATAGGCATAAGAACGTGTACAACAAATGTTTACACGTTTATGTAAGTAAGCCTTGCACGCCTCCTTCACGCCTCCGCAAGCGCTAGTTACATATAGGACTACGTAAGCCATAAAAACGACCGAGGCACGGTCATGTGTCATAATGATGACAGCTAAAAAACTTTCCACGGATGTATGTAAAAAGAATGAAAAGTACTCGATTTAGTTTATTCGCTGATCTTCATGAGTTGACCGGTAATCAAAATAGTTAGCCGCGGGTTGCCCCCCGCCAGGAGTATAAATGTTGACTCCAAATATATAATGTATAATCTTAAATGCCCATTAAGAGCTCAATGGGCGCGTGGAGGGGTTGTAGCCCAACGTCTCCATTCTTGGGTAAGCAATGGAAGTCGTTATGACAAAAGAGCAGATGTCCGCTGCGTTGGTAAGCGGAACATGCCGTGTGGATAAAAGTTCCGCGGCTCATGATGTTCGTCATTGTGAAGCAAACTTCCAAATGTAAGGTACAAAGACTTTGGAAGCGTCTAAGTTCGTTGACTGGTGATTTACCTCCGGAAATCGTGATGGGGTTGGTGACCGCGGATACCAAAAAATAAAATACGTCCGGAAGTGCCGAGCGTCACGAAAGGACGGAGCTTGCGACCGCGGATGTCAAAGAGGAAAACAAATCCGGGCGTGCGGACAAATAATCGTAAATCATCACCCCACATAAATCGCATAATCTTTTCAAATGAGGGATAAATATGCAAAATAATATTTGCTAAACCATTCAATATGGCATGCCGTTGTATGCAACGTTTTTACCAAGTCATGGCTTAATCAAAAAAATATATTGTTTCCTGTTGAAACAATTTTTTTGTTTTTGTTTTTTTTTGAAAATGTATATCAAATATGGTAAACACTAACTAAGGAAGCATGGTCGCGACAAAATTTTTGGAGCGGACCATAAATATAAATAAGTCGGGCCGCGACATAATGTTTGGTACGGACCGTGGGCCGCGACACATTATTAAGAGGCCAGACCAACCCATGACGGAAGTCGGGCTCACGGACAAAAATATAAGAGTCCCTTTAAAATAATCTTTGCAAAATAATGTTTGCATAATAATATTTACAAGTAAGGGATAATTGCAAATAAGGAAAAAGATATGGATAAAATCTTTTTATCAAATTAAAAAATATTGGTAATATCTTGTTACCAATTTAAAAAGATATGGTAATATCTTGTTACCAATTTAAAAAATATTGGTAATATCTTGTTACCAATTTAAAAAGATATGGTAATATCTTGTTACCAATTTAAAAAATATTGGTAATATCTTGTTACCAATTTAAAAAGATATGGTAATATCTTGTTACCAATTAAAAAAGATATGTAAAATATCTTTATCAAATTTAAAAAGGAAAAATAATAGGGGTCGGTGCCAATGGCGACTTTGTACCGAAAAGCAGACGTACAAAACGAGTGTCACTTCAAAGTTATGAGTGGAAAACAAAATAAAGTTACGAAAACTTTAAAGATTAGAAGATTGTCTATTAACTACAAACAGGTGCTTTTAAAATGATATTAAAATCACATGATGTTTATTGATTTGGTAAATCAAGTTTGACGCATGGCAGGATGCAATGAGTGAAAAACAAAAATACGAAGGTTTTAAAGTTACCGACTTTAGAAACTGATTTTTGCTTTTTGGTAATATGAGAACATGAAACATAGTTTATTCGGAGTCTCACGGATGGCGCCAACTTATTGATGCATAATTTGGTCGGGCCACGACTCTCCTGGTGCCGTTCGTCGTATTTCCGGGTCTTGAATAGTGCTGCCAACAAAGAAGAACCGGTTAGAAGGGGACCCGAGGCCGGAGCCCTAAGATCCACCCTCCGACGGTCAAGTCAGTAAAGAGGTGGTAGAGAATAACCTGTCCAGGTAGGATGATCCTACCCTTGTATATATAGTGTATGAATTAGGGTTACGTAGGATGTGGGTCACCCTTTTACCCATTGGGTCCGGCCCATTCCGGACTATACGCCAACAATATGTTTCCATGATTTTAGAGTTTTTCAATGTTTTTTTATTTGTGATAAAAAAACATTAAGTCCAGTGTAAAAACTTTCAAAAATCAAATACATCATATAAATTATTATAAGTCCCGTATGTAGCATGATAAATGAGTAATAACATATGTCTAAATCTCGTCCGGGCACGAGAACATATAATAAAAGAAAACCTCAAATCACACCATATCAAATAGCTTATGCGTGCACGAGTTCTAATACTATGTAATCATGTCTTTAGCTATAAACGCATGATATCTAGTATTAATACATGATTAAGTATTTATTTCAAAATCACGTGCGTGCACGGGTGTTATGTTAACATGTGGTGCATTAAGACGCAAGCCCATTGAGTTTAATTTTGACTTTTATTAACCTGTTAGACGTGCATTTACTTAATAAAACAAATAGTGTGTATACCTCTTTTTGTCTTTTTAATAAGTAACATGCTACCGTTGTACCAACATTTAAGCGGCCACGCCAACCTCTTGAAAAAGGGAGGGCTTTACCTGGTTTGAGTCTATGTGGCGGTGGGCTCAAACCCCGTGGATTAGTCGGCCAAAAGGTCGGAAACTATGGTTACCACAAAAAAGAAAAAGACCATTTTAAACACGTTAAGTTGTTTTTTATAATCGATGAAAATACATAAACACATTAAGTTTGTTTTTTAATCGATAAAAATACATAATCAAAAAAATTAGTGAAAACCCCGTGCATGCACGGGCATTATAACTAGTTTTTTCATAAAAAAAAACCACTTTTCACATCTTTTTTAAAAATAAAATATCTTGCAAACGGTAAATCGTCAAGCGACAAAAAATTCACCATCGAGCGGAGTATTTTTTATCTTTCAGTAGAGCGGCACTTTGATATACTTTCGACGAATTTTTTTTCGAATTTTTTTAGTTACGTCAATAAAATTCGAAAAAGAAGTTCGTCGAAAGTATATAGAAGTGCCCCTCTATAGGAAGATGATTTAATTCTCGTCGCGATGGTATGTTTTATTTTGCGTAACGATTAACGGTTCGTGAGATATTTAATTTTTTTTTAAAAGTTGAAAGTAGGATTGATTTATTGGATGTTTACTAAGTTTTGAGTTTATATTAAACTTTACTCTATCTATAAGAGCTAGCTGCCTTTAAAAAAAGTATATTAATTTATAACAGCACTACAATGTTCAAACTTTACGGGTGTATTTTTAAAAGTAGCAGTAGCTGTGAGCAGTAGCAGTGAGCTGTAGCCGTGAGCAGTAGCTCTCACAGCTTACCGCTCCTTTGTCAAAGCTTCTTTTTAATAATTCTCGAACTATTCTTATCTTTACATATCAACTATTCTTAAAACTCGTGTACGCACAAGATTTGAGCAGATTGTATACAAACAATGAGAACAACAACGATAACCGATTCTCTCTCAGTAGAGTGTGAGAGAGGTGGAATATAAACAATCTATAAACTCATAAATTCATTGTGTTAATATTTTAATAATTTTATTTTAAAGTTAAATATTGTGATGCAGATGATACTCAATCCCGCGTGAGCGGGATACGAGTAATAATATCTTAATAACTTTGTTTTGAGGTTAAATATTAACACAATTCATAAGTTCATGATTTTCTAATGTTTAAATTTTTTCTATAAATTATATTAAGTTTTTCATTTTTTTTTTGAACGGCAAAATTTATAACGCTAGGCTAGAAGCTAGAAAAAACATTACAAGGAAATTAAATGAGGGGTTTTTAACCACAATTCCAAGAAAGCGCCCTACTACATCGACTAGAACACCATTAAAAGACAAGACACGATATATCAAACAACACGGTTTCTTCTTGGTGTAGACTCGTCAAGATAGCCGATTCTCCTAAAACTCCAAAATTAACACCCATGCTGTAGCAAAATCCCTTCAATAGAGCTTTATCTTTGGACGAAAAAACGGATCGAAGGCGAAACACGAAATCCCCTTCCAGAATGGAGCCCACCGACTGCAATCAAACTTCCCACCAACGACAAAACACGAAAAAAATTCAACAGCCATATTACACCAAAAAGGAGAATGGTGAATGGTCATTCCTCCGCAGAAGAACATAAAGGTCAAAGAGCTCGGACGCATAAAATACCTCTGCGAGACAGATTTACCCTCGTAGGAAGAATCTCTGCGGAACGCGCACGCCAAGAAAAAAAAAATCATTCATTTTTAAGGGGAATACACTTAACCATCTCGTAGGCTTTAGGAGAAAAAGAAGGAAGAATCATATTGGTCAATCTATTCCGAACGTCTTTTTACCCGAAATTCTCCGTCACCAGGAAAAGGTTCGCAAACATCTATCCGAAGTCAGACGACAACGAGGACCGAAACCCAATTAAAAGTATGTAAGTCCTTCAGCTGTTGTGATTCCGAACCATCTCATTACAGGTTCTTTAAAAGAAAAATTGAAACAATTCATGCACTTTGACAGCAACGTATTTGTTTACCTAAATCAAGAGCAAAAATTCGAGGAAAAAGATCTTTGAAAGGCACGTCCCCTAACCAAGTTATCGAACCAAAACTGTGAACCTCTATATTCCTATGCGTTTCTTACAGTGGGACGTGAAATTGAAACCTTTCTCTACTAAAGAATATAACTCGCGAAGAATACAACACCAATTAGAAGACCATCTTACCGTATGAGAATTAATCGAGGGCCCGTATCGGGTCGGGTTTTGATTTTTGAAATCCCAGCCGCAACCCGACCCGATAAGGAATCAGAATATCGGGTTAGGGTGGTATTCGGGTCGGGTCTTATCGGGTCGGGTGATTCGGGTTATCGGGTTATTTAGATAATTTATGAGGCGTTGCAACAATTTATGCAGATCATAATGTCATAACTTGATGACTAATTATAACCATAAACTTCCAACAACTAAGTTAAAATGGAATCTGATTTCCTAGT